>CAUYQV010135597.1:0-28471 GCA_963574575.1 Galagoides demidoff
GCCTGTGGTCCCAGCTACTTGGGAGGCTGAGGCAGGAGACTCGCTTGAGCCCAGGAGTTGGAGGTTGCTATGAGCTGTGATGCCATGGCACTCTACCCAGGGGGATAGCTTGAGGCTCCGTCTCAAAAAAAAAAAAAGGGATTTACCATTCACCACTCACCAAAAGTGGCTTGGTCTTATGTTTTAATCAGATATATACTCACAGTAAAATTATAATGTTCCTATATGCCCCTCCTTTTCTAAATTAGCATTTGGATTTATTAGACAGTGGTCCCTAAAATAATGTTTCTTTTTATATATCCACAAACCCTCTCAGGCATCCGGCTAGTGAAAAGTTACATTACGTTCTCTGTGTTGTGTTAAGAGCTGCATGTTGGACAGCTGACTAGGAGCTGAGGTTCTTATGACAAGCTATGCTAAAAAGGATTACTCTGCTACATGGCAGGTAAGACTGGTTTCTCTTCTATCCTCCCATCTTTACTCTGAGCTTTTGGTTCTGCTGGTTATTCAAGTGATCTTAAGGAAAGCTGATTATCTCTTTCAGATTCCTAGAGAAGTGAGGCTTTGAAGCTTGTAATAAACAGAGGAACATGGGCACAGATAAGGGAAGGAGAAAGATAATGAACTGGAATCCACTAGCATTTGGGGAAATACAAAGTATGGCGTTTAGAAGGTGTGCTCCGGAGTCCAACTGTCTGAATTTAAGTTCCTGCTCCACCATCATCAGCTCATTATCCTGAGCAATAAGAAAAAGAAACCTCTTGTAACTTCATCTTGCCCTTCTGTCATGTTACGAGGCACCCAGAGGGCCATCCTCAGACGTCTGCATCATGCCCTAGGACTTCCCAGCCTCCAGAACCATGGGATTGATTAGATTCTTTGCTTTATAATTTGCCCTGTCTGTGGTATTTTGCTACAGTGACTGAAAACAAAGAATGAAAATTGAGGAGAATAATACTCTTCATAAAACTGTTCTAAGGACTAAATAATAAAATATTTGGCATAATCACCAGCACACCGCAAGCATTAGACAAATGTTAACTACTAGCATTATTTAGCTGCTTATACATTACACAGGATTTTTTTTTCACGTACATTAATCATGAAGATGCAGAGAAATGAAGAAAGAGGCTGTAAATTTTTGAGATTCACAAAGGAAACCCAATAAAGAAATTCTAAATAAAACCAAGCATGACTGCCAAATAAAGGTTTGGAGAGGCGTTTACTACTGATGACAGTACCTTCACCTTCATATAATGGTAAAATAGTCCTAAGCGGCTGCTACAGAAACCCGAAGTTCATATAAAGGAACAAGGGAAGGACATAAAGTAAACACCATCTGCAATCTCAGGGGGGAGGGGAGTGATTTTTAAGATATTCTTGTGATGATGATCATTATTTTCAGTGCTGGCTTCCCAATTAACTTCTGCTAAAGCTAACATTAAAACTAGCTTAGCAATAGCTAGCTTAGGAGAAAATGGCTCTTCATCATGCCTAGGAAGAAGAAAAAGACACCCTAAAGAAAAAGGTCAACTGACAATAAGGAAGGCTGGCTGAAGCTCTAAATATCCACGTTTACTAGCAGATTTTATACTGAGAATAAATCAGAACAGAGACATAACTGAGATTTTTCTGTCAAAATATCAAATGCATGCATACAGCAAATATTTGGCAAGAATTAATATTGGAGGTTTCAACGACTCATGACACTGAAAGTCCCTGACCCGCAGTTAATTCTAATATTGCAACAGCATTTATCTGAATTATGGATACTCTCAGTAGAGGGAAGCAAGAGACACAGCCTATCACCCAGCGTCCATATTTCAGTAAGATTTTGCTCTCACTGTGTACAAAGAAATTCTCTAAAAGGAATCACTATTGTATTAATTTTTTAAAAATTATCCACCTCTTAGAAAAATAAACCAACTTATAGTTACAATGATAAAACTGAAGAATAAAGTATATAGAGATCTAAGTGAAATGGTTCTCTATTGGGAAGCAGGTATTTATTTCACAGGGATTTTTTTTTTAATCCTAAAATTATTTTTTTGTGAAATTTGGGGATTTTCAAAAGCCTTCAGACTGTATCTTGATATGTCAAAGATCTATTGTATACAAAGTATTTCTTAAAGTGCTAGATTTCTTTCCTACTAAGAAGAAAAATGAAGCAACTAATGTGAACAAGAAAATGATTCTACAGGACTTACTCAAGGGATGAACGGGAAAGAGATTCGGTTAATTACATTCTTATTCCTACACTCTCAACTCTGCTTTGATGTCCATTTTTTAGGGAAAAAAAATCATGAGGATTATATATTTTGCTCAATATCAAATACATGTGTATTAAACCCCTCAACTACACAGAAATTTATTAGAAAACAGTCGATGATGAGAGAGTTAAATTATTATCAGTGACTCAACATTTTGACTCAGGAGATTTGGCATTCTTTTTTAAAACAATGAGACAAATTCTGAAAACTTCACATCTGAGATCATATTTTTTAGCAAAATACTTCCGTGGTCTAAGCCCTCATTGTATGATTAATTATGTGTCATCCTACTGTGCTAGCAATAATAGAAGCAGGCCAAGTTCCAGAAACTATTGCTATTAGTATTTTATGTACTGAGAATCTTTTTTTAAAATTATTTTTATTAAGCCATATATACATAGATCATGAATACATTTATGCCTTTGTGGGAGTCAATATGTTGATTATTTGTACAATTGGAGTGCTTACATTCTACTAATCAACACAGCCTTCACCTCATTTACTTAATCACAGTGTTAAGACATTTGCGTTCAATACTTGATAGATTTGACTTGTACCCTTGCAATCTGCTCCGTAGGTGTGGTCCGACCATTAACCCTCTCTCTATCGAACCACCCCCCTTCCTTCTCCCACCCTCCTCCGCCATCTTGGGCTATAATTGTGATTCATTTCTCATGTCAAAGTGTGAGTGATTATAAATCGTTTTTTTTTTCATTAAGTCATTTGTACATAGATCATAAATACATTTATGCCATTATTGGATTCAATGTGTACTGAGAATCTTATAGATCAATGAAGAAAGAACTCTTTTGAGAGGATAAAGATGAATTGTTTTATGGAACAGAAACATTTGGAAATTAAAGCAAAATCCTATTATGTACAAAATAAAATCTGTAAATGGGCAAGAAGCTATGTAACAGTAATACAAACAAAAACAGCATTCATTTTCATGACTCAGAGGTCTTGCTTTAGAATGACGCTGAATTTAGGCAATAAAATCTTCAATCTATGCATATCTTATCTGTATAGCTACCTGAATATTCCTGTGTAGAATATAGGCGGAGTATGTGTTTTCCTTTTTTTCTATAATAAATATAATAACTAAGGGTACGTTCAGGCTTCTTGGAGTCATTTGACCTTGGGTTACCTGGCTCAAAATTTCAATTTGAAAGTGAGAACTAGGTCCTTTTTGGGTGGAATGATTTTCCTATTTCATCATAGTATCACTGTTTTCTTGGAACATAAGGGACCTCCTATGTCATGCAATTTCTATAAATTCTAAAGGATTTTCTATTTACTTGTGGATTTCATAACACCAAGTCTTCCCTGCCCATTGCTACTTTCAGAATAAATGCTGAAGGTAACTTCATAATAGGGTAAAAGCCAATTCATTAAGCATTAAAAAAAAAAAACCCTATTCATTTTATTAGAATGCCTTCACTTTCAAATTTTACCCTAAAGATAGCCTGATAATTGTGGAATAGAAAGGATAATCATTTAATTCCAGGGTAGAGAGAAATTACCTTATCTAGGAGGTAAGATTGCTTAAAAAATCTTAGCCTTACAGAGATAGAGATGTATGAAGAATGTAATTATTTTGCTGACCATTTTCCTGTTACTTGCCCTAATTTCTTATGACAATCAGAACTTAATTTTTTTTTTTTTTTTTAAGAAATAGAATCTTGCTCTGTTACCTGGGCTACAGTGCAGTGGCTTCATCACAGCTGACTACATCCTCTAACTTCTGGGCTCAAACCATCTTCTTTGCTTCAGCCTCCTGGGTAACTGGGACTACAGGTAGGCACTACCATGGTTGGTTATTTTATTTTATTTTTTTTGGTCTTTTTTGTAGAGCTTGTTGAGGTCTCACTATTGCCCAGGCTAAAATATCCTTTTGAAATCAACATGAGATAAATAAACTACTGGTTTGAGAAAAGCATCTGGTTCACTGGGCCTTTACAGACCGCATGAATGAAAGCATGGCCACATGTGGGGGACACAGGGAGAGTCTGGTGTTTATATTTGAAGGAGGACCACCAAGAGCCAGTACCTTTCCTATGTGCTCTCTCAGGCAATGCAACTAAAAAGTTTTCCCTTTATTAAGAGTTAAAACCTTATAGTCATATTTTATCAAGCTCAAGTCCTTGTTCCCAGCCCCACAGTCCCAGCACCCCTTCCCTTCCCACTCCTGTCACTGCCTTGGCTCAGAGGCACATCATCTCCCATCCATCAGAGTCCTTTCCTCCTTCTCTGAGTCAGCCTTCCCGCTTACCATCTCAGGGAGAAAGAAAAAGGCTGAATTATGCTTATCTTCGCCTCCAACAGCTAAATCCTTCCCTAATTAAAGAACAAACCCCAAACTTTTCAGCTTGTATTCAAGATGCCAACAATATCCACCCAGCCTTTATCTCCAGCCACATTTTCCTTTATACCCACTCTGCACCCTGTCACTAGGAGCCCTGGCTAACTAACAATTGGTGAGTGCCAGCTCCATACCACGAGGCTCCTCTGTCCTTTTTCAAAAACATCCACTCATTCTCACACTCCTTGGGCTCTTCTTGAGGCCTGGAGGAAAGTATTATTTTCATCCTTCACTAAAGTTTCCTTGTTCTTTAAGGCTGAAATGTTATCTCCTCCCTGAAACATACCCTGACCCCTCACATCAAGGTTAAGGCAGCTTTCCTTTGGTTTCTCCAAAGCAACATTGCACTGGTTAACAGTTACTTTATTCTGTCTTAAACTATGGGTGGTTGTTTATGTCTACCTCTGTTGAACTGTCTTGCTTTTCTGCTTCACCTTTTAAGATCTGTATTGTATTCAAAAGAATAGGGAAAACTCAGGACAGAAATCAAAGCGATAGGAAATAAACATGTGCTGAATACGAGAACCAAGGAAACACAGTGTTTCCAAAATATTTCCATTTCATCACAGGCTATCATATCATGAGCTAAATTTAATTTTACATTTTTTATTAAAATCATATGTTTTACTGAATCTTGAAACAAATTAGAAATCTACTGAATGAAAGAAAAAAGATTAGTTGATCAAGAAGTGGTTAGGAGTAAGAGAAGATCTGTACCAGCTGGAAGGAAGAGAAACATCTAATTTTGCCTTATATCAATAGACATTTTTTCCTTCAAAATAAGTTGTTGGTAACACTGGATTATCTAGAGCTTTTCATATGATATCAATATCACAGGAACTTTTAAGCTGCCCAGCCTTGTCCAATAGAGACTCAACAGACTTGCTCCAGTGCTACTCAGGAAGAGCTAAGGATCAAGCCTTCTACACAAATACTGTTTTTAAATCTTCAAAAGAAGAGTCCGGACACCATGGAAGAGTTTACATGCCACACAAATTAACATGAGGAGGAATAAATCAGCATGAAGCTGAAACTACAAGTGCAGGCATGCCTTGGAGATACCGCAGGTTCTGTGCTAGGCCACCATAATAAAGCAAATTCATGATAAAGTGAGTCAAACAAATTTTTTGGTTTCCCAGTCCACATAAAAGTTATGTACCATGTATATACTACCATGTATAGATTTAGTATATCTAAAAAGGAACAATGTATGTACTTTAATAAAAAATCCTTTACTGCTAAAAAAAAATGCTAACAATCATCTGAGCCTTCTTTTGCTGGTGGAGGGCCTTGCCTTGATGTTTATGATGGCTGACTGATGGGGTGGTGGTTGCTGAAGGTTGAGGTGGCGGCGGTGGCAATTTCTTAAAATAAGACAACAACGAAGTTTGCCACATTGCTCGACACTTCTTCCGTTTATGAAAGATTTTCTGTGCTATGCAATGCTATATGGCAGAATTTTAGCCACAGTAAAACTTCTTTAAAAATTAGATTCAATCCTCTCAAAGCCCTGCTACTCTGCCTTATCAATTACATGTACATAATATTCTAAATCCTTCGTTGTCATTTCAACAATAGTAACACGATCTTTGCCGGAAGTAGATTTCATCTCAAGAAACCACTTTCTTTGCTTGTGCAAAGAAGTCTGATCGTGAGATGTAGCAATTCAGTCCTGTCTTCAGGTTCCACTGCTAATTCTAGTTCTCTTTCTACTTCTACCATATTTATAGTTAATTTCTGCACTGGAATCTTGAACCACTCAAAGTCCCCTGTGCTAGCTGGAATCCACTTCTTCCAAACTCCGGTTAATGTTGATAATCTGACCACCTTTCATTAATCACAAATGTTCTTAATGGCATCTAGAGTGGTGAATCCTTTCCAGAAGGTGTTTGATTTACCTTGCCCAGATTCATCAGAGGAATCACTGTCTATAGCAGCTGTAGCCTTGCAAAATGTTATTTCTTAATAAGGCTTGAAAGTCAAAATAACTCCTTGATCCATGAGCTCCAATGGATGTGTTAGCAGGTGTGAAAACAACATCAATCTCCTTGTACATCTCCATCAGGGCTTTTGGGTGACCAAAAAGCCTCTTTCTCTGAGCAGGTTTCAACAATGGTTTTAAAATACTCAGTAAGCTGTGCTGTAAATAGACATGGTACCATCCAGGCTTTGTTGCTCCATTTATGGGACACAAGCAGAGTAGATTTAGCAAAATCCCTAAGGGTCCTAAGATTTTCAGAATGGTAAATGAGCATTAGCTTCAACTTAGAGTCGGCAGCTACATAAGAGAGTCAGCCTGTCCTTTGAAGCCACACATTGACTTACGTCTAGCTACGAAAGTACTAGACCAGCGGTTCTCAACCTGTGGGTCACGACCCACAGGAACTGTATTAAAAGGCCATGACATTAGGAAGGTTGAGAACCACTGTCCCAGAGGGTACTTCTTCAAATATAAGGCCATTTCATCTACATTGAAAATCTGATGTTCGGTGTAGCTACCTTCACCAGTGATCTCAGCTACATCTTCCGGACAACTTAGTGCAGCTTCTACATCAGCACTTGCTGCTTGCTTCACCAGGCTCTTTCATGTTCTGGAGATGGCTTCTCTCCTTAAACCTCACGTAATAACTTCTGCTAGCTTCAAACTGTTCTTCTGCAGCTTCCTTGGCTCTCTGCCTTAAAATTGAAGAGAGTTAGGGCCGTCGTCTGTATTAGCTTTGAAGGAATGTCATGACTAGCTTGATCTTCTATTCAGACTACTTAAACTTTCTCTCCATCACCAATAAGGCTGTTTCACTTTCTTATCATTTGTATGTTCACTGGAGCAGCACTTTTAATTTCCTTCGAGAACTTTTTTCCTTTGCACATTCACACTTCAGCTGCCTGGTACAAGAGGCCTAGTTTTTGGCCTCTCTTGGCTTTTGGCTTATCTTCTTCACTAAGCTTTATCATTTCTAGCTTTTTTTTTAGACAGTCTCACTCTGTCACCCTAGGTAGAGTGCTATGGCATCAGTCTAGCTCATAGAAACCTCAAACTCCTGGGCACAGCCTCCCAAGTAGCTGGGAGGACTACCGGTACCCATCCCAACTCCTGGCTAATTATTCTATTTGTAGGAAGGACAGGTTCTTCCTCTTGCTCAGGCTGATCTTGAATTCCTGACCTCAAGCAATCTACCTGCCTTGGCCTCCTAGAATGCTAGGATTACAGACGTGAGCCACTGCACCTGGCCATATTTCTAGCTTTTGATTTAAAATAAGAGATATCAACTCAACTCTTCCTTTTACTTTAACACTTAGAGGCCATTATGTTGATTATTAAATGGCTTATTTTCAATATTGTTGTGTCTTAGGGAATTAGGAGACCCGAAGAGAGGAAAACGATGGAGGAAAGGCCAATCAGTAAACAGACAACATACCTATTTATTGACTAAGTTTGTTTAATGGGCATGGCCCGTGGCACCCCAAAACAATTACAATAGTAACACCAATAGATTAATGATCACTGATTACCATAACAGATATAAGAAGGATGCAAAATTCAAATGTTGTGAGAATTACCAAAATGTGACACAAACACACTAGGTGAGTGCATGCTTTTGGAAAAATGGCACTGTTACTCTTGTTCAACGCAGGCCTGTCACAGACCTTAATTTGTTTTAAAAACACAGTATCTGTGAAGCGCAGGAGAGTGAGACAGATCAAGGGATGCTTATGCCAAAAAGTACCTCAAGGGAGAGGAGACTGGAGGTTATGTTAAGAAAACCTACTTCCTTAGCTTTCCTAGTTTTTAAAATCAGAATCTGGTAGGTTTTTTTCCCTCCTCTGTTTTAAATGTAGAATGAAATATAATTTAAGCTTATTGTAGTAGGTACAATTCTGAGGAGCAAAGGAACACAGGATACTAAAATCTGTTCAGTGGCAAATGTGTTCTAAGTTCTGGACTAGCTCTTTATTACTTATATTATTTAATTCCAGTGACAATTTTATGATAAAAGCATTATCTGACCTATTTTACAGGTTACTGACTAAGAATTTGGTACTTACCTAGCACTGCAGTAGATGACTGTGGGACACCTAAAAACTAACAACACTGCTGCAAAGATGTGCTGTGAGCACCATATACTGTCCCGGACACAATAACATAAGGCACTTGAAGAACAGAACTGTCTGAAAACAGGATGCTGAGTACGAGGCGGTAAGATATAAAAATAAGGAAAGAAAGAGAGAGCGGAGTTATTAGTGTGGTCCAAGCACAAAGGAAGAGAGAAGGGCTTGGCCTTGGCCTTGCAAAACTGAGGAAGAGAAAAGTCTCAGGTAAAGTGGCAGCAGGAGAAACCGGCGCTCCCTTCTCACAAGAGGGATGGAGGAAGGAATCACTCGGTTCTTCTGACAGTGAGAAGAGGGAAGAAGAAAGTCCAGAGGAGGATCTATGGGACCTGGTGACTAAAAAGGGGACAGGGACAAGTATTCGATGACTGCTCCAAAGCTTCAAATTTAGGAGCGTAAATCTGATAAAGAGACAGTTTTGAGAGGGAGGAGATAACACTGAATTTGAGGTACAAATAAAACTTTCAAGTGGAAAATGTGTAGAAAATTGGAAAGAGTGGAGAAAAAAACCCTGCGAGAGGATAGTGCTATTAAGGAACCAACCAAGAAAACAGAAACCAAGCAGGCACAGAGTTGAGGTGGACAGTGGACCAAAAAAAGCGTTGGATAAACAGGCGAATTTAGGATGCCAGTGCACTTTCAGCTGAGAACCTGAAGGCAACATACAAGAAGGCCAGATGGCAAGATGGTGGAAGTAATGACAGCCTTCCACTCATCTGTCTAGAAAGTTAGTCTGACAAGTGTGAATGAGAGAAGTATTTTATTGGCAAATGTTTATATGACAAATACCACACAAACAAGCAGAGTCACTCAAGAGGATTCTGGCTTGATTTTAGAAAAAGGAGAGAATTAAGACTTTCTGAGGGTCAAAGGGGCAGTAGATTAATCCTTTCTGCTTCCAGATGATTCCACTCCCTAAACTTCTGGCTAACTGTACTGAGTACTCTTCCTGAGTAATAAACGTTTAGAAAGAAGAGGTAAGGTTGGAGCAGCCTGTAGCAGTCATGAGGGCCCACGATTTCCCACCCACTTGGCTTCTTTCATTAAATGCACCCAGAGAATGTATCTCCTTTCAATCCATGTTACCTGGCCCACCACCCTGTCTAGCCCTTGCTGCTGGTCTCCTTCACTAACCTAGGCTGGCCGCCTTCCACTCTGAGCCCCTGCCCTCAGAGCCCTTCCTCCGGACTGTACGATGACCTATCCTTCCACAGACGTGTCACGCGTCTGTGAGTGCAGGTGAAGCCACATCTTCCCTGTTACCTCTTTTAACATCACAAAATCTGCTTTTTTGTTGTCATTTCTTGTCACTTCTTCTAACATTACAGCTTCTGTATGTTTTACTCCAAACACAGCTTTTCAGAAAGTTTTAAAATTTTTCTTTCCAGTTGTTAAAATCTCCCTGTCACACCTACTTTTAGACTTCATGCGTTTTGTAATGGGCCACTATCATAAATACTCTTGGGCTTCTTTTCTCATCCCTCTAAAATATCCAAATCTCCTAGACAGCCAAATCAGTGGCCCCTTCTCCCAACACAGCCTCATCAGGTCAATTCATAATTACAGTGCTAATTACTTTTAGTTCTAACATGTTCTTTTTTTCTTTGTTAGAACTATAGACTTATACCTATCTTTTCTGAGAAGTTTCTGATACCCAATTTTCTAAAATCTCTAATTATAAGCCAGGGGCAGTTGCTCCTGCCTGTGATACTAGCACTCTGGGAGATAGAGGCAGATGGACTGCTTGAGCTCATGAGTTCGAGACCAGTCTGAGGAAGAACAAAAAAAAGCAATACCCCTTCTTTACTAAAACTAGAGAAACTTAAGAAAGAAGATTGCTTAAACCCAAGAGTTGGAGGTTGCTGTGAGCTATGATGCCACGGCACTTTACCCAGGGTGACAGCGTGAGACTCTGTCTCAAAAAATAAACAAATAAATAAAATCTCTATGTTTACTGGGTTTTTAAGCTCCAAGATAAGTCACTTTCCCATAAGGTACTTGTCGCTTCCATGTCACAAAATGGCTATTCTTTATTAGAAATAATGAAGCCCAGAACAGAAATGTTCTTTTTTGCTTTCTCTATACTCTGAGACATAAAATTGCCAGTAAATTAGATTTGGTATTTATTAGTTTCTCTGTTACTTGGGATAAAGTTTCCAGCAGACTTTGACATAGAATCCTCTATTATTATTATTATGCCTTTGCCTCTACGTGGTACATACCTAAGAAACTAACATCAGAGTTAAGTATCAAACCTGGGATTTTATAGGAACATTCCTTTGCAAATGACCAGAGAGAGTAAAAGCAGCAAACAGTTAGTAGCTATTGGTAACACTGAAGATAATATTTACAAATGTAAAAAAATGTACATACATTAAAGAGAATAACAACAAAAAAAGGAATGAATTACCTAAGAAAATCATAAAATACTCTTCTGCATTTGAGATATAGCTCGATTTAATAAAAGAAGTTATTGAATCGATTTTTCAAGTGCATGTTTACTGTAAATAAAACACAGTGTTACTCTATTATTTTATGGTTAGCATCTCCTTGATGTTAAAACTCACCTAATTCAATGCCAGCTGAGGAACAATTTGTCTTTGAATTCCTTTCCCCTTTTCTCCCACCTCAAGAGTCAGAGAGTTAGCTTCACTTTTTTATTTCTTACAAAGTTATATTTTTAGTTCCTGAGACTTGATGGCGCTCTATCTACCTGTAATTATACTGCAAAAGCATAAGGAGACGCCAATGAAAGGCCAGCAGCAGACAAGACAGCAAAAGGCCTATTTGTGGTCTTGATCAGCTGCACGGGGCTGGTTATACCTGGCAGGGCTCCCTTGGCCTCCAGGCAGCCATCCAGAACTGGACCAGCTTTCACTGTAGGCCCCAGTGCAGGGCGTTATTTCACCGCCCTGGAAGCCAAGAAGAGAGTGCTAGGAGTGACGGCCTTCTAGAAAGCTCTCCAAACCCTAAAGTGCCACCACCCTCCTCTCTTAGAAACAAAATAAAACAAAACAATCTCAACGTCCTAATGGAAGGTCTGATGTTACTTTTAGTTCTAGTTTGTAAATATTGCCCAAATTAGCTTGAAAAAAATTTTTTTCTTAAAAGAAAAGAGGAAATAATAAATCTGGATTTTACCCAGGACAAAAGAAATAACATGCTATCAAATCAGATGTTTTGAAATGGTAACAGCTTTCAGGGAAGAGGAAACATTCTCCAGTGTAAGTCTTCTTCCACAGTTATGCATTATTCCCTTTGTCAGGGAGCATCACTGTCTTAGGATAAATAAAAAGCACTGTTACATGTGTAGGTTTTTATAGCTCAATGTAATTTGATGCTTTCAGTCTTTACACAATGATCTTTGCACTAACCAGTGCTTTTGGCTCTTTAGTTTAAATTAGTGATATAACTGAAGCAAAGGAGTGCAACTATAATCTCTTCATTGGCAACATTAGCATATAATGCAATTTACTTCACAAGTTTATATACATGCACACATTCTTCATAAGACTCAGAAAGGGTGGAAGTGAGTTCTTATTCTTAAAGAGATGAGGGTGAGTGACCCAGACCACAAAACTACAGGTGCTAATGAGGACAAATATCGGCCCAGCTGGAATTAAGAGCTTCATACATATTTAGGAGGCGATTAGATGTTTAAATACTTTTCCAACAAACAATAACAGCTAAAGTGTCTCTCTTATGGGATAGCCTGGGCTCTCCAGAGGTACATCCACAAATAAACATTCCTGAAAAAGATCTAGCCATAAGTTATTTTTTTAAAAAATGTACATTTTACCAATTATATGCCAATAAAGTCAAATTCTATTGAGAAAATGCTGCATTTATTTTGTTATAGCCATTTTAATGATGTTATTAATACTAAGTGTCCAAGGACTTAAAACTTGGAAACCCATTTTACCATTGTGATATTAAGAGTCCTCTCATATAACACAATGCACATTACTCTACAACACAATCAAGGAAATATTTAGCAGGTAACCACTATTACTTACGGTTGGCAGAGCTTCACCAGGTCCTGGTCGGTGGTGTTGGGAGGCAGTCCTCGGATGTAGAGGTTCGTTTTGCTTAGCTGATCCCATCCCGAGTTGCTACTGCTGCTACTATTGTTATTACTGCTGGTGGTGCTGGGACTGGGTGGGGCCATGGGATGGGCCGGGACCAGAGACTGCTAGAAACAAAGATCAGAAGCATCAGAACTAGCTTCAGAGGTTGTGTGATCTCCAAAATAAAAAGAAGTTACTAAAATTTAAACACATTATCTTAAGCTACCTTGAGTATATTTTAATTTTCACCTTAAAAAAGACCTCTCCTTTCACACGAAATTGTTAGGATTTTTCTCAGTAGATTCCATATACGCACCTTAAATGTGACCAAATTTTATGTAAGATTTATTTATTCATACAGTTTAAGGAACACATCTAACTGAGACTCAAAATTAACTTACAAGAAGTTATATGATGATATCAACTGAACATACAGTAATTTAGAAATCACTAGACTTGTGAAAAGGTTTTCAAATTCTGAAGAACACGTGATTGAAAGTTGCCGACAATTTTATTTTAAAAAAAAAGAGATCAGTCATCATCAAGACAGAATTTAATCCAGATTCTCAGTAAGGACATCACCTAGTCCTACAGCAGGCATGCAACTGAGGCATCTGGTTGAGATTCACAGGCAAGCTGCCTCCGCTCCCGCTAACCTTGTGAAATTTAACCCCTGTGAGAATGGTGTAGCAGTTGGAAACCTTCCCAGGCCTCACAGCAATCACCACAACTCTTGTAAAGCCTGCAACCAAGGGCTCAGCGTGGTTTTACAGTCAGCAGCCACCTAGGAAGAATGTCTGAAATCGCAGTCACACCAGATAATTCCCTGTGAACGGACTGAAAGAAACCACAGTTCTCTGACCCTACGCCACACATGACTTTTGAGGAAGTTAAACAGCTCAGCTTGAGAGGGAAGTGAGCCCAACCCAAAGTGTCCTCATAGCAAACGCTCAGCAATTTCACATCAGGACAGGAATGTTTTCACCTCACATCCTCTAAATAAGAAAGATTCTGTACTAACCTTACGATGTCAGTCATAGGAACAGTTTAGACATATAAAATCAAGTAGTCATTCAACACTAGGCATTGAACAAAATGCAAATCTTATTCAAATCTTACAGCTTGACTATTAACAGCACAAATGAGAAAATCAGACCTATACCTGTAGAAGACAAATCCACAGTAGAAAGGCTGAACACACCTTGCCATAAACACACCCTCATTTATCTCCTGAGCTACCCAATATAGATTCCTGGTTCCATGCCCAGTTTCTGCCCTGATCTTCCTAATTCTATGACACCCCAACACATGGGGCTGTCATTAACTGAGATGTTAACTACTCACTCTGGTTTTTTTCCTTTTAAATTCTTCTTCCCACTGCCCAATCTGAGTCCAAACACCATTTTATCTAAATTCTAGAAGGAGAACAGCAAATAGAGTCAAAAATAGTCAATGTACAAATGCCTTTTTTTTTTTTTTTTTTTGGAGACAGAGACTTAACTTGTCGTCCTCAGTAGAGTACCTTGGCGCCATAGCTCACAGCAAGTGATTTTCTTGCCTCAGCCTCCAGGGTAGCTGGGACTACAGGCACCTATCACAATGCCCAGCTAGTATTTTTTTTTTTTTTTAAAGAGAGGGTCTTGCTCTTGCTCAGGCTATTCTTGAACTCTTGAGCTCAAGCAATCACCCACCTCAGCCTCCCATAGTGCTAGGAATACAGGTGTTAAAAAGTTACTTATTCTGAAGGCTGAACTTGGGACTGGGAACATCAGTACTGCTTAACCCAAAACCTGCCTGAGACCACATCCTATCAAAATAATAAGTTGAACTCATGCTTTCCCCACATGGCTGTTTTTTTCTACGTGCTAAAAAGTTTACTTTCTAGATATAAAACTATGCTCTGCCTCAGGCTGCACCTGGGAGGCAGAAGGCCCGAGTCCCTCCTGAAGTCACTCCACTACTACCTGCTTTTACCTCAGTGACCACAGGGAGCCAGGAAGCAGCGCACCCATCCGCTTCCCTGTCCTAAGACTTTGACACAGAGAACTTGTTCTAATCCTTTGATTAATGTCTGAGAAACTATTTCTAACAAAAGCCACGCTGTTACTGATTCACAGCAGGACCCAGAAAGTTCAGGGCCGCTGCTGGGAAATAAAACGTGGTCACCTGGCATCAGATTTGGGCAAATCAGAAAGCAGGATCAGGTCCTTCCCGCTTTTTAGTGGGATGACATCAACATGAAGCAAATGAACCATCAGAGACTCTAAGGACTGCATTCCACGCCTGCATCCACTCTGCCCTCTGCTTTGTCTGTGGTAGAAAAGGGCGGGCGGGCATGAACTTGTAAGATTAAAAGAAACATTGGGAGTATGGTTTATCTGGAGATTACTTAGACACGAAAGTAGTAGCTCTTAATTTATGTGTTTATTTTTGTCATAAGAAGTAGAACTGTGATTTACATTTCCGAACTCATGTAGCCGGTTTACTCTCTGACAGGCATCTGTATTTATTACTGTAGCATTTTCCCACTGTAGGGAGCACATACAGCCTGGGCTATCCCTGCCACCCATCCAGCCTGCCCTGTGAGAGAATGAACTCTCTCTCAGTGTGCTGATCCCAGGCAGAAGGGGTTCCTGAATGTACCTGAGGGGCACTACTAGCCTCTGGTGAATCCTATATAGAACAAAGTTCAAACTCAAATTTTATCCAAAAATAAACTTTCTTGGATCTAGCTGAAGACAGAGAAAGATACCCGAAAGAGAGAAGCACCAAATTATTCTAGGCTGCCGATTTTTTTATTTTCTGAAGCAGAAAATTTTAGATCAAAGATTAAGTTTTTAGAACCACTGAAACTAAAGTAAGTCCTGATAAAATCAAGACACATGCTCTGAAATGAAAACCCAAATGCCAGAAAGCTGTTTATTCTCAAAACATTCAACATGGGTTGACAAAGATTCTAATGACATTAGGAATAACTGCTATCATATATCACATGTTTACGTTTGCTAAGTGCCTTACGTACATTACTTAATCCCATAAAGCAGGTACATTATTCTCCCATTTTGAAGATTAGGAAAGGAATCTCAAGAGAGGGTAAGTAATGTACAAAAGTCACCCATTTGGGAAGTGGTACGGCAGAATTTGAACCCGACAAAGCCAAACCTTCAAACAGCACTCCAAATGGGGCCCCAAATATCGTCTATATCCTGAATACCCTCTTGGCACCTTTCATTTTTTGGTGCCCATTCTTCTTGCTGCCTAATTATCAAATTCAAGCTTCTCTGAAATGTGATGCTTAATACCATTGGCAGCTCTGTTGTTTTTTTTTTTTTAAGAAAGTAAAAGGTGTCTTTAATACATAGCCAGATTAGCTGTTTACTAAAAAAATAATAACAAGATTAGCTATCTGTGAACTGTAGGTAGTAAAAAGAGAAAAAAAGGTTAGTTTTAAAAAGAAAAATTGATTTTGAAATTCTACATTATAAATGTTTTTAATAAATAATAAATTCTGCAAGCAACTTTTGAGAACTACAATTTATTCAGGCTAAACATTAGAGAGGGAAGCTCAGGACGGTACAACTTAAAACAGTAGAGAATTAAACCTTTTCTCCTAAATCAAAATGCAAATAGTGAAAAGTCTTAAAACTACAACTTTAGAACTCTGATAAATTTAAAGCAATTACACTTTGTAGTTAGACTACGTGCCTTAGGAGCACGAATGGTAAACTTTAAAAAAAATATGTTTTAAAAAGTTTACAAAGGGATCAAGATATCTTACCAAGTTCCATTTTTATCACTGGTTGCCTTTTTGCATTTTACCTCTCAAAACCCCTAAGCTCCCTTGGAACTTGACAAGACCTTCTAGGATGAAGCTTAAACACATTTAATCTATTTAGGGAACCTGGAAGCTACAGAACCATAGCTAAGTGCCCACCCACCCAAGAGCCTACCTGGTCTACCTCAGCCTTCTCTAGCCCAATTATACTGCTTCTGGTTAGGTTAAACAAGCTACATTTTATGTCTCCAAGGAGTGGGGAAACAAGCTAATTCAGTTTTCTTGATAACATTTATCTAGGCTTCATTTGCATGCTAAAATTGACAGAAAACAGTCATGAAGAAAAGGGGTGGTTATGTTAGCAGACCCTCTGCACTCCCTGAGTGGTGAGGCACCAGCAGGAACAGCCCTCTTCATTACTTGGGAGGACTTCCTGTGTGGACAATATCGATGCTCCCATTTGGCCAGGAAGGCTCACTACGCCTCCCACACTAAAAAACAAGATCAACAACAAGCAGAGGGCAACTACACACAGGGGAATTCTATTCCTTCTCCATCACGCCTCACCCAATACCACACTAAGTAGTCTATGTAAATGCAGATCTAAAGGTCATTTACAAAATTCACCTTGGGTGAACTAAAATCATATACATTGCTGTAGATTCCTGTTCAGCAAAGATAACCGAAGAAAAAACGATGACTTGTCATTTAAATGCTATTGTCTCATTTCCTTCCTACTACTAACAGGCTAAAGAATAGCGCTCGGACCAATCTTACAGCCTATGCTGTCCTCCTCTTCCCACCATCCCCCTTACTTTGCCATTTCCCTAAGAATTCTAGTACATTTTGAAGGGAAAGGAAACCTAGGGCCTGCCCTTTAATTTCTCTAAAGTCGTCTTTAAAGCTGTCATCCATTTTTACCTGGAGACAGAGCCTTTACCTGTCACCCTGGGTAGAGTGCTGTGGCATCACAGCTCACAGCAATCTCCAACTCCTGGACTCAAGTGATTCTCCTGCTTCCACCTCCCAAGTAGCTGGGACTACAGGCACCCGCCCCGCTATTTTTTGATTATAGCTGTCACTGTTGTTTATCGGGCCCGGGCTGGATTCGAACCCGCCAGCTCAGGTATACATGGCTGGCACCTCAGCCACTTGAGCCACAGGTGCCGAGCCTAAGGCAGTCATCCTTAAAGTCTTAGAAGGTTATAATCTCCCCCCACCCCCACCATTTCCCTACACAGGACACCACCACCACGTGTCAAATAGCAGGGACATTTAAGATATCAGCCATTTTCCTTTATCCAGAAGCAAAATAGTCACTACAGTTGTTTCTAAGAGCAAAGAGAAGTGACAGAACATTATCATTGCCACTGGGAATAGTATGTGTTTAATATCAAGTCTGACATGAACTGAATACTGTGTAAAGACAGTGTTTGCTACACTAATTTCCAGATACTGGTTCCTCTCTATAGGCTTTCAAAATGCAAAGGAATTTAACAAGATAAGAGAATGATAAGAGAATTATCAAACAGGAGGGAGGGAGACAGCCACATGCCCAGTATGCTTTGTTTTCTGTTAGTTATCTGAGTGGCTGAGGGGGGGCTGGGAATGGTTCCTGGGAAAGAGAAGTTCTGGAGCAGAGAACTAGAAAAACAAAACTGAGACGTAGGAGATGAACTGGAGAGCGGTAAGAGACTGGCCAGGAAGGAAGCAGGTACGGTGGCAGGTAGGTGCTGGGAAGGCACGCCGAGGCCAGAATGTTAACGAACAGAACCTGGAAGAATGAAGAGTAACAGCCCCACTTTAACCAACAGTGTCTTACTCATTCATGCTATGGAGGAAGGCAAATATCAATTAATCCCATTTGATACAAGGATATCAAAGCTTAAATTGCATAGCTAATTAGTTATTGAAACTTGTTCTCACACCTTCACCGTTCCTTGTTTGAAAACAAACTTTGCAGTTTCTTAAGACCATTCAACTGAGCAATAGACTATTAAATACTTTTTTGTTGGATTGAGCCTGTCAAGGGAGAGGGGTCCAGGTTATATTAGTTATTCAAATAAAATCTAAAAATAAAAATTCCCAGTAAGCTTCACAATTAATCTTCCAAGAAATCCGTCAAAGCTGATCCTTGAATGTAAAACTGCAATCTCCACATAGAAGCCTCTTTAACTAAGTTCATGAATAAAGCATCATTTTCATAGGTTTCGGATAAAAGAAGTGTAGACTTGCATGGTTAAATACGACAGGACCGATTGAACAGATGACAATTTTCCTAGCAGACTCCACCCAGAAACTGGATTCCTTCTCATTCGAGTATCTTTTAAGGTCAGTCCTGTGCTCCTGTGCAGGGTACTTGTTCTGTTTCCTCCAAAGGTTCTTCCAAGAACCCCAAGACTTGCCAAGTTGCCCATTGCAAACTCTGAGCCAGGGTCCTTGTGTCAATTGTTCCTTCTAGATTTTTAACAGCATTTATAAGGAGGTGGAGGGGCAGTACACAAACAGCTAAAAGACCAACATGAAGATAACAGACTGAAGAGGTTCCATTTAAGTTATTTAAAACTGGAAGATCAAAAAAAAAAAAAAAGAAAGTGCAGGGCCCTAGGCAATGGTTTGAAAACTTCCTTGCCAGGAAACACGTTCACTAGGAAGGAAAAGCTTTTAACAGTGAGTTCCCAGCCTTAGTTACCTTTAAGTGCATCACATATAATGGTGTCATATGGCACAGTTTCTAAAAATAGAAAGAGTTCAACCAAGGGAAGATCAGCAAGCCAAGTGGGGAAGATGAAAGGGCAAGGGACAAAAAGGTTGAAGATGGCTTCACAGAGGGGTAGATGGCTGAGTGAGTTGAATGTTAAGTGACAAGTCATTAAGAATAAAAGGAATGGCAAATCTGAAAGCAAGTGGGTAAGAACCAACAGAGGTACAGACTGGATGGAGCCCTGTTAATGAAAGCCACTAGGAAGCTCCAGTGCATGGTGTTAGGAGTAGGGGAGGGGTCACAGGGAGAAGATAGCAGGAATAACCTAGAAAGCACCTGATGTTCCAGGTTACCACCGAGTCATGGGGAGAAAAGAGAATTTAAAGGTAATCAACAGAGAGGCTGGCTTGTGAGGAATGTGGGGGAAACCCTCCTCTTCCCTCTATGAAAAGAAGGTATGTAACAGAAGACAACCTACCAGATGGAAAAAAGTCACAATATCAGATTCAAGTTCTGCCTTGGCCAAGAACTGAAATGAATGTCATTCCTGGACAGCTTAGTTCCTCACCTATGAATGAGTGGGTTAGAATGGATGACTTCTAAGCTCCTCTCCAGCTCTAAAATTCTACAGCTGGACAGTGCCATCTCCAGCTAAGGCCTATCAAGAAAGAACCCAGCCAAGTCCTGGAGTACTCTTACCTGTCGGCCAACCAGTCAGAGAAATGGAGCAAGAGGTTAAGGCAGCAGACTGAGAGGACTACTTCTGGGGCACTGTGCCAGCCAAGAACACAGAATTCACACTGCAGTGCTGTTTCCTACACCACTTAGGTCAGCACAGAATCACAGGTGTTTCTAAGAAAAATACATATGCTATGCTAAAATTTAAAATAAAAGATAAACCACTTAAAGCTCCTGAAGCTGGAGTATTCTTAAGGTGAAAACAGATCCCAAGTTACCTTAATAGTATTATATAACCTTAATAATTCAGATCTATCAAGACTTTAAGTTAGTAGCCTGACATCTCTGTTTCAACATGTAATCACTAGAAAGAGTTGCATTTCACATCCTATTCAATTTCCTATATATAAAAGGATTCTGTAATAGCTCTGAAACTACCTTAAATGAAAATTCAAAACAATGAGTAAATTACATCCCAAACAAACAGTAATTAGAACACGGTAAACATAAAATCCAGCCCAACTTCAGGTGCAAAACTAATTACTCTTCTGGATGCAGAAGGCAGGTGTGCAGGGAATGTTTTTCCCCTCCTTCAATTTCCAGATCCATGCCAGTTTTCTTCCTCAACATGGAGGCCTGTGAAGGGGACCAGAGCAAACTTTTCCTTTACTTTTTAAAGTAAATGGAAAAGAATAAAACTTCCTAGGGGAAGTGAAACATTACTCTTAATCATGACAGTTCAGAATACCTCTGCAATGCACTTCCTGCCTCACCCCAGCAGAGTTAGGATTCCAGGGTTGATAACTTCCTCCCAGCTGTTTTTTAGTGCCTATCTACAGTACAGTTTGTATCTTCTTTTAGGATTTCTTGTAACAAATTATCCCTGAGACTTGTAAAGTCATGAGGGTGGAAATTATCCATTCTAAATTATGCTGTCTCCACATTAAACTATATTTACTGAAACTATTGCAAAATCATTGATAAAACAGTAAGTTAGGAAAACTGTACAACTGTACACAAAAAACCCCCACCAAACCAATTTATTTAATCCTTTATTTATTTAATAATACAAATTTAATTAATTTATTCTTTTTAGATGCAGAGGGACATGTGAATGACCTTGCAGTATTCTGAGTTTCACAAATTTGCTCCTAGAGAAAAAAAGCACTGCCTGTACTTTCAGGAAGCTGAGCAAATATTTGAAACCTCCCCACAATAATGAAACATCAAACCTTATCTGACAGTATTGTAATTTGTATATACACAAAGTAAACATCAACGGGAAGATTTCTGAGTTAGTACAACGCAAAAAATACTGTCTACTTTTGTTTTTTCTCATGCTAAGATCCAACAGCTACATCAGGGAAGTTATCAACCCTGATACACTGTGAATAGTTAGAGAAAAGTAAGTGATGCTAGAACAGTTCTTTTATCACGTATCAGTCTACAAATGTCTATGTATACGTCTGTGTGTGTGAGCGAAGAGAGAGGGGAGTAAATGGCTGTCTCAGAGACAGACTGCCTGGGATGGTGGCTTGGTTTTTTGTTTCATTTTAACTTTTTTGCTTGACATTCCCCTCAGAAATTAATTTTTTGCCTGACATCTTCATCCTGTATCTATTTATAGGCACAGACATACAAAACTGCAACAAAAGTTTGTGAAGCATTCTTTTCTTTACCCTATGCAATGTATCCTCATGGTATCTTTTCTAGTCTATTTCAGTAAAGGAGAAATGCTGGTAGTGATCTACTACAATGGCTTGAGACTCCACTAATAATGCCACCTGCAGGTTAAAAACCAGTGGTCTGCAGCATTTCTCAAAACAAATGTGTACAGAAACCACCTGCACACTTAGAAATGCAGGTTTGGACTGGGCCACTTGGGGTGGGGCCAAGTTTCCACGTTTCTACCAAGTTTCCAGGTTTTGTCCATGCACAAGGCAGGACTCTTGGTTTGTCGGATGAGTTTAGCAAGGTCCCTTTCCAGCCGTAAAAGGAGCAAACTGCATCTATTCACAAAGTGAGGTAACAATCTTTGTTCCACTGATTGCCAATCCAGTATCTGCTTTGAAAAACAAAATGTTAGAGCTGAGAGGGACATGAGGGATCTTACCATCCACTAATTCTCCACTGGGAAGTGTAACAGAATCAGTCTTGAGAGGTAACAGGTGGGGACAGCATTTTTATTTTTATCAAAGGGGGTTTGGCTTTAAAAATGGTGAGAAACTCTGATCTAATCCAACCCCACACTTTTCAGGAAATCTGAGGTCCAGGAGTTAAACCATACATCCAAGGACAGACAGCTGATCAGAGGCAGAATGAAATCTCCATTCCTTCCACTGCCGTCATAAAGCACCTGTCCTTGTTTGCTGCCAGGATGGCCACCGGATGATGAGTTTTAAAAGATGAATAAAACTGATCTGCTAGTTCCATTAAGATATCATACAGAAAGTATATATGTTGTATAGCCTCTTTTACACCCCGGATTTATCCACTGTCAACATTTAGATGACTTACTTAGGTGTCTCTGTCTATGCTAGACATCCAGTTTCTTAATTAAAAATAAATAAATAAAATAAATGGAAGGCTAGGTATGGTGGCTCACACCTGTAATCCCAGGACTTTGAGAGGCCGAGGCAGGAAGGCTGCTTGAGCCCTGGAGTTTAAGACCAGCATAGGCAACATGGCGAAGCCCTGTCTCTATGAAAAATAGAAAAATTAGCTGGGTGTGATAGGGCACACGGGTAGTCAGAGCTACGACTCGAGTCCAGGAGTTTGAGGCTGCAGAGAACTACCATGCCAGTGCCCTCCAGCCTGGGTAACAGAGTGAGACTCAGTCTCAAAAAATAAAACAAATAAATTTCACAACACCTTTTAAATTTATAATTCAAAACTCCTTACAAAAAGCGCTTCTGAACCCACATTACTATTTTTATGTTTACTTAAGAATTTGTGACTAACACACATGATCATTATTTGCACGATATACGAGAAGACATAAAAATCAAACAGGTCAACTGGAATAGTGTGGTGGTTCAGGCCTGTAATCTAGCACTCTGGGAGGATGAAGTGGAAGAACTGCTTGAGTTCAAGATCAGCTGGAGCAAGAGCAAGACCCTGTCTCTATTAAAAACAAACAAACAAACAAACAAACAACAAAAAAAAAAAAAAAAAAAGGAAAATTAGCCAGGCACTATGCCTGGTGACTGTAGTCCTAGCTACTGGAGAAGGCCGAGGTAGGAGGATCACTTAAACCCAGAAGTACGATGTTGCTGTGAGCTAGGCTGACACCATGGTTCTCTAGCCTAGACATCAGCATAAGACTCTTTCTCAAAACAACAACAGCAACACAAAATAATAGTTGTTTCTTTACCAGAAAGGTAAAGGAATACATTCAGGGCAATTTAATAGGTTGGATTAAAAACCTTTAAATAATCACTAGAAATTTCCCAACTGCGTCTAGTCTCTCTATATATTGCACAAATTCAGTGTTGCTTTTATCCTAAAAGCTACACAATGCATATACTCAGAATAATTCTCTAAGACAAATTGGTTTTCCTTCAGAAGTCCAAAAATTAACGTGAACCCTGCTCCCAACAGCTCACTATATTCCTGAGAACTGTTTCTCATTTGACTATTTTCCCATTTTTGTAGGGACAAGTTTCTTTACACGTCAGATTTCTATTTAACGACACGGCACATTTAGATAAAATACCTAGTGCTAACAATACCCCGGAGACTTTCCCCTCTTCTAAGGAGTCAGCCCATGCACTGTTGTCCAACCGAACCAAATGCCAGGTAAGTCTCATTCCTCTCTTCATCTCTGCTGAAGCAGATAAGGTGAAGTTCACTCTGTGGTAAGTAAAATCTGGGAAATGCTCTCAATATTTACGTAAAGGAGATGCAACATTTTTTCTTTTAGTTTTAAAATTACTGCACGATGTTCTATTTAGAGAGTTATTACTCATCATGGAAAAACAGTGAAAATCTTCCTCAGCATCTTTTTATTTTCTGTTGCTAAAGTTAATCACAAAGCATCATTTCATCTTCTTGACCAAAATGTAGTAAATCTGCATGGTGTTGGTTATTGAAAATGGCAAAAGGAGCTTCTTTCCAGGGAACCTCTGACAACATAAATTTCTGGCTTTCTGGAATAAAGACCCAGAACCTCTGTGTGTTTCAGAGGATGGTGAGCAGTGGGCAGCACAGGACTCGGTTCCTACGCTTAAATTTTCTATCCTTTTCTTCCACCATATTTAGTTTCATTATTTATCTCCTACCTTTGCTGAACAGAATCAAACATGCTACCTTTCATTGTCCATTGCTATCTCAGATGAACCTTATCTGTCAGTGCTGAGCCACTCAAAATGGGTTTCACAAATCTCAACTCATCTAAATGCACACAACAAGAAAATGATACCATCCCTTCTCGCTTGCCAGAAAGAAACACATTTATAAAGAGCAGGCCTAAGCGGAAACTGGCTTCAGGAGACTCACACTCAAGGACCGTAACTGCGCCCACCCTCACCAACCCAAAGCAGAACAGGAAAGGGAAAAACAGGCGAGGGTCCAAACAACTGTGGGAGACACAGTCGAGGACCCCCGCCTGGAGCAGAGAGCAGACAGGAACAGTGGCCTAGGCATGGCCTGCTGCTGCAGAAGGATCTCAGAATTAAGTAAACAGAAAAGGCAGTACAATGCAAACTTTAGAGCAACCCTAAAATATCAAATTATTTTGCTAAAAAAGAAAAAAAATGCAGGAAGAGGACACACAAGCAGTTTTAAAATTTCTATTCCCTTATAAGACAACTTCACAAATTCCTAAAATTCAAGTCATTAGATAACTAGATTGAATCTCAAAACAGTCTTTTTCTACAGTTTAAAAAATCAGAGCATAGAACAAAAAAAAAGGTGGGATTCTTCTTTTTAAAGATCAAAACAAGGTTTGATAACTTCTAGTAAGGAGGAAGGTTTAGGAAAGAAGGAGCAAGCTTCCCTTTCCACCCACCCTGTGACCAGGAAGTGGAGATGTCTGTCTGCACCCTCATGGCAGAGGACACAAGTGGGCACTCTGCGCTTCCCTGAGACCCGGGCAGGTGCTCTCCATTCCACAGAGAACTGTTCAAATTAAAACATCGCTCTACTTTTAGAAAAACTTTTACCACAAAGAATTTGACAGAAGATACAAAACTAAAGAACTGGTTAATCCTGCCTGTATATATATTTTAAAAGCAATATGTAAATTGTAAATATTGGAGCCAGAATTTATCCATAAAATCTTAGACAGGTTATCTCATTCTGCTTGTCCCAGAAACACATGCAGAGACTTTGCCTGCATTATAGACTCCAACATCATTTCCATTCTCCCTTGTTACAAAATCTAATCTTACCTTGTAATAATAGCTCATATGCAAATTCTGGTTAGCAGTTATCCTAGAAATAGATTAAGGGAACAACGTCTTTCCCTTAAACGGGGGGTAAGTGTAGCTCTTTGTTTACCCATGGTAGTTGGGTTTATAATATTTTATCTGTTTGTTACTATCAAAGTAATCAAGGCAGTCTTTTCTTAAAAAAACACGAGAAAAAAAGACATTATAAACCATGACAATTTATGGAAAAAACAGAGAGCTGAGTATTTTTCATAGTACTAATTGCTAACATTACTGAGCATTTACTATGTTTTGGCAGTGAGCTAAGTGCTTTGTATGCAGTCTTCTATTTAATTACAGTAAGGCAGGTGTGCTTATCACCACTTTACAGATAAGAAAACACAGAAGTTTAAGGGATTTCCCCAAGTCAGTCTAGTTGTGAAATATAGTCTGATAACCTCTCCCTCCAGGAGCTAAGTGGAAGTGAAAAGAGGAAGAGAGGAGAGGTATGCCACTGAGTTTCACAGAATCTGGGGTCTTAACTGATATACAATCGCTCGAATTAAGGCTTTTAGAAAAACGGGCCTTTGCTATGAACAGTAAGCCCACGTCATGGTTACTAAACACTGTCCAATAAGACATCTCCAAAAGGTTTGGCTCAAGAAACTGATTGCAAAACTGTGAAACGGAGTGACATGCCTCCTTCCTCTAACACCAATAGCACAGCATCACCATGAAGAAAGACGCTGGAAAACATTAAAGGCCGTCTGCTTTCCTAAATCTTCCTAACATACGATATTTAAACTGAACAAACAGTTAAAACTTTCTAATACAGCATTTCTACACTTTGAATAATGAACAAACCTCTCCCACTTGCCTACAGGGTCTGACAATTAAGTTTGTGAACTCGTTCTAGTGCCAGTGCTACCTATCTCATTGCTGAGTATCACTGTGATCACTCTGGAAGGGCTCCCCTGGGAAAGCTACGCTGTGACGCCAGAACCTAGTCCCCCCTTCAAAGCAATTTTGGAACTCTTTTTCTGGATGGCCGTCAAACGTGAGGTCATATTATTCTTAGTGTCCTGAATGTCATCAAAATGTCTTCCTTTCAATATTTCCTTTATCTCCAGGCAAACAAAAAAGCCACTAGGGGCCAGATCAGGTGAGGAGGGAGCATGTTCCAATACAGTTATTCGTCTACTGGCTGAAAATTCCCTCACACGGGTGGCACCTGTGGCTCAAAGGAGTAGGGCGCTGGCCCCATATACTGGAGGTGGTGGGTTCAAATCTGACCGTGGCCAAAAAACTGCAAAAGAAACCCTGCTTCACACACAAGTACCATGTGAGCTGGTGTACCGTTGTGATGTAAGAGCCATGTGTTGTTGGCCAAGATTTTCAGCTAAGGTTTTCTAAGTATTTCTCTATCAACGTTGACTTGGTCTGCTATGCTTCTCACAGTCAGTTGACACTTCTGAGGCACAATCCATCCAATTTTGTCAGTATTTTCGGCAGTTCTGCCTATTATTGGCCACCCTGACTTCATCAGTGTTGCTTTCTCTCCCCTCAGAAAAACTTTTCATCCATTTGTACACTGGTTTTCTTCATGGCATTCTCCCCATAAACTTGGACTAACATGTTGATTTCACTCCCACTCTGCCAAGGTTAACAAGAAATTTATGAATGTTTGTTCATTACTCTAATTCAAGCTCTGACATTCTCACAACAGCACACAAAAATATGCAACAATAATGAATGCCACTCAGCAAGACACCACCACACGCAGACACAAACACAACTGTGAGACACCAAGATACCAAGGTTATGAAACATTAAAGAGTTTTTTTGTACAGTGCTGGCAACGTAACAGCATGATGTCAAGTTTGAGAAAGTCACTGTGAAGCCTCATGTAACACTTCAGGATATGAGACCATGTCTAATCCTACCCTCTATCCCAGAACTTGGACTAAGAGTTTTATGTGTTTGGGGAAGGAACAGAGACTAACATACGTTAATAACCATGTAACTAACGGTTACAGTCATTAAAGTGCCGTATGTTGAACAGCTCTGGGGTGTAAGGAGTTTTGCTGAGCTGGCAAAGGCTAGATGGGGTTGGATCCTAAGTATCTTAGAAAGGACGTAAACACCTGGGGAGAAATGCATTAATTGTATCATTTTCCTAGCTTAAACAAAATCTTAACTTTCACCAGAAATTTATTTTATTTCCTTTCCAGACTGAAGCATCTCTAGAATAATTTCCCAACTCCATGGATGACAGGTGGACTTATAAAATTCCTAGTTTAGACTTCAAAACACTAGAGACACTAGACTAATTATGATTGATATTAAGAATTATAACCCAGAAAAAAATTTGAATCCTAATAATTTAATCTTATTGCTTTTGGATACGTGGGATATGTGGGTATCTGTCTTTTCAAAACAGATTAATCAGAATTACTCTAAACCTTCAAGAAGACGTAATCACTCTGAGATCCTCCCGTCTTTGATAATAGCCACATCTGGTCAGGCAGTTGTTGCCAGGCTTCGCTTTATTAAACTTCCAATTGAAAAATGACACCTTCACTCCAATCCTTTTAATTGATTTTTAACCTTAGAGAAGTGTAAAAGAGTTACTTAGAGGGCTAACTTCTTAATGGAGTCATCTGAGTGGTTTGATCAAATTCTTTCAGATGAATCACATCATTCCCACCTCCCACCTCCAACAGAGTTTATTTAAAAAAGAAAAAAAAAAGCTACTCCTTAAAATGTACTTCATCTCTTTAAAGCATCAATAAGTATAGCTATGCAGCAACAGAAACAAACAAATGGTACTTAATTAAACCGAATAGCTTCTGTACAGCTAAGACGACTAAAACCAAAAGCAAATAGACAACCTTCAGAATGGGAAAAGATATTTGCATAATTCGAATCAGACAAAAGATGGATAACTAGGATCTACAGAGAACTCAATCAACAACAAAAAAGAAGTCAAGGCTTGGTGCCTGTGGCTCAATCGGCTAAGGCGCCAGCCACGTACACCTAGGGTGGCGGGTTCGAATCCCCAGCCCGGGCCCGCCAAACAACAATGATGGCTGCAACCAAAAAATGGCCGGGCGTTGTGGTGGGCGCCTGTGGTCCCAGC
>CAUYQV010135598.1:0-48630 GCA_963574575.1 Galagoides demidoff
GGCGGGCGTCTGTGGTCCCAGCTACTTGGGAGGCAGAGGCAGGAGACTCGCTTGAGCCCAGGAGTTGGAGGTTGCTATGAGCTGTGATGCCATGGCACTCTACCCAGGGGGATAGCTTGAGGCTCCGTCTCAAAAAAAAAATAAATAAATAAATATACCTTTATGGGAGGAACAAACTGTATTCATAATTGTGACACTTCTACCACAGCTGTACCTTTGGCTGGGGGCAGGGGGGTTAAACCATTTTCTTTTACCAAGAGCCACGTTAAATTAGATGTACTGGCTGTTTCTGGTTAAATTCTCCTTTCTAATATATTTCTCTCATTGCTAATAAATACATATTACAATATTTATTCTCCCAAAATGAAATCACTGTTTTTTGTATGTTGAAGCATTTTTCCACTGTTTAATATATAGATTTTTAGCATATATTAAAGTTGTATTACAGTAGTAACTATAATGTACTTGTAACTGTCAGTCTGTTTTCAATCTGGCTTTCTCTGGAGCAAATTCTTTACATCCACTAATCACCTCATTTATCTACTTTGGTTGTCCAAAATATTTGTAACTATTTAGTGGCAGCAAAAGCTGATATTTTATGGTATCAAGAATAAAGCTAAGGAAAAAAAATCTACCCATATTCTCATATAGGACATTTGAAAACAAATAATTTCTGCTAAATAAATTAACTCAGCACGTGCATAAAAATTCTACCACGAGATGTTAAATATACACATGAAAAATATGGAACCATCGCTATTCATCGCTTTAGCAGAATAACAGAGAGGTCTGGTAAGGTTGACATGACACACAGTACCTTCTGCTTCTCATTATTCATTAGGACTGTTCCTTTATGACATGCATATGGTCAGAGTTACATTAAGACTGTCTCCTTTATCTGAACTTCCATACCATGTTGCCTAACCATTGCTTATGAAATATTGCTTTCTACTTTATAGTTACTTTCAAAGCTCTTATTTTCCCTATCATATCATCATTTGATATGATTTGAGATCACAAGGTATATCTCAATTAAATGTCATAGATTTCATTGAGCCTAGTGTGGTATTTTTGTCACAACGTTCATTGAGCCTAGTGTGGTATTTCTGTCACAATGCATATTCACTCATGGATCAACTTTACATGATAAAATAGTATTTCAAGTCAGCAATTTAATTTTGTTTCATGCAATCAAACTTGTTACCATTAGCTGTTTTTTTTATTTTTGGAGACAGTCTCAAGTTGTTGCCCTCGGTAGAGTACCGGGGCCTCACAGCTCACAGCAACCTCCAACTCTTGGGCTTAAGCGATTCTCTTGCCTCAGCCTACCAAGTAACTGACACTACAGGCGCCCGCACAATACCTGGCTATTTTTGTTGTTGTTGTTGTTGCAGCTGTCATTGTTGTTTTAGCTGACCTGGACCACATTCAAACCCATCAGCCTCAGGGTATGTGGCTGGTGCTCTATTCACTGAGCTATGGGCACTGCCCAACATTAGCTCTTTAAAAGAAGGTCATTTTTAGTTAATAGTTTCTAAACTTTAAAAATGTGGAGAAAATCCAGTGCCAAATGTAACTTTTTAAAAAAACTATGTTAGAGAAAGAAATGTCTTCATTTCCTGATAAGCAGAGGGACTAAAGTGAAGCTGGCCTCAGAATGGTCATCAGAAGTGGTCTTTTGACATCCTACTTAACACAGTTATTTTAATAATATGCTACTTAACATCCAGGTGATGTGAATAAATTGACATGGTCTTATGAAAAGTACATCTTCACATACGTATTCACACACAAACTGTCTCCACACTTCACAGAAGCATGTATTTTGTGTCATCTTAATTGACTATTATTTACCTTTTTGGATATATAAAAAATACATCTCTCAATTTCTTAAAGGACCATCAAAAGAGAAGAAAATTTTTTCCTTCGGGGCATACATCCTACTTAAGCATGATAATACTTAGAAATACCTTCACTTTTTTGAATAATTGATCTCAAGGGAAAAGTAATTCTCTACTCTATCCAATATGGCTACATTACATTTTGAGATTAATATAGCCTGAATTGTTTCCACAAAAGATAATCATAGAAACCTACACTGAGATCTCAAAAATAGTGGCAGAAGTAGCAAATACATAATGCCTAATAGCCTTAACACAAATCTTTATTTCTACACTTGTCAAAGGCACACGTAATGAGAAACCTGTCTAAAAACATGAACTGTTTTCTGAAAGAGATGTACTGGCTACGTTACAAAAAATAAACTTAATAACATGTAGAAAACTGTAACCATACATTTTCTGTTCTTTTTCTCAAGGACATATCTACAATGCTTATATACATGTATAGTTTTATGATGTGAAAAACACTACATAAAAACCAATTTCCCTTCCTCAAACTTACAAATATATGTCTAGGGGCCTTTAATGCAACATGTCAGTAGCTCTTCTGGAATACTCCACTTTGCAATCAATAATTCTGCAACCATTAGTGAATATGCTGCATGACTCATCAGAAACGACAGACAAAGTTAATGGGGATCACTCTCCCCTCGCCCTCCACACGCACGCTGACACTAATGGAAGCCATACCTCATAGAGCAGAAGACAGATTCAAGATGGCACCCAGCCAAGAGGCAACCCTTCTTGAGGCTCTATATACAATCTGTCCCCCTCCCCCAAATAACCCACTTCATCCATCTTGTATCTTTGGCATCCTTCAAGAAAATAAAAGTGAGCATACTTTATATGGTTAGAAAAGAACCACATTTTTTCAGCTTAACACTGCGCATGGCAAAATGTACTTCAGTGATGAAAATATCTGAAAGGAATGTTTCTAGGACCTATGCCATTGTGCTTTGTTTACCAGTCAGATGCTTTCTCAAGAATGTGTTCAAATCATAAAAACAATGTTTCCACGTATATAAATTCTTCAAAACCCATAACCCTACCACAGAAACACATTTTACCTTTCCCGACATTCTAAACGCCTACTCCCTGCAGGTTAGAAACCTTTCATTCTCATGAATTCATTAATCTTTTATTAACATTAGGTCAGGAGTTTGGGTTTGCTTGGTGTATTATTTTCTAAAGAGAGAAAGGCAACGCAAAAGAAAATACCTATTAAGCATTTGAAGATAATTGCTGTTTACTAAAAACTCTATTTTAAAATAAATTTTAGTGACTCCTTTATGTTTGGTAACTTCAGGACAATGATAACTGTAGTGTCTCTAGAATGTTTCTAAGTAACAATCAGACTCTATTCTGGCCTTTGAGAGGTGTTAAGACTCATCCCTTAATTATAAGCCTTTTCTCTGTTATTACTACCTCACCACTAAATCTCTCAAGTAAACAGTAGTTTTGAGGAAATAAAAATAGATGTTAGACGGTATGTTTTCTCAAATTTTGTTTACAATGTAGAAGAAAGACAAGGTATTTCTATGTATAATAAACTTTTTATCTTGTATAAATAAAAGTCAGTTTGGGGTTTTAACCAACACACTCTTTAAGGTTTCCCCCCAAACACTGTTTTTCTGCTTTATTCTAGAACAGTCTAAATATGTCCAATATAAATATGATATTGGCCCCATTTGTTCTATCAAGTTTTCCAGCAGCTACAGTATAAAGGACAAAGAAAAATCTGAGATTAACCTAACAAAACACTCTGTGGGAACTCATATATCCGAAATATTATCGTTAAAACATTACTCAATATAAAAACATTAGTCAGATATTTTATATTCTTTCTCTCCTACAAAGTTTTCCAAATGCAGTAGGATTTTACACTTGGAGCAAATCTCAATCCAGACTAACCACATGTCAAAAGCTCTACAGGTACACAGGGCTGTTGGCTACTGTACTGGGCAGCACATTCTAGATTTCCAAAAATGTTAAGCTTTTTGGCCTGAAAGGTCAGATACTTTAAAATCTTCCTGTGTATCATTCTCTATGATCTATATTGCTATTGGGATTTTATACTGAGCCAATCATTCGGTGAACCTGTTTCACTTCTTTCTTCTGTTCCCCTGACCCTGTATCTCCTGCCGACTATGACGCCCTTTTCCTTAGAGAATGAAAAAAATCCAATCAGCTCATCTTTTCAGCTTATTTTAAGCAAGAGCTGAGATGCTATCTAATCTGAGCATCTTATATCACCACGCAGAAAGCCTGAAGGTGTAGCAGGGCTATTTATTCTCTCTCTTTCCATAAATAGGTAAATCAAATACAGACCTAATGTATAGCAACAGTGCCAAATGCAAGGGCCTTGTGTGTGTTTGGGTTTTTTGTTTACCATGAAGATAGAACATTTTATATAATAAAGTAACACACCTGTCCTCCATAAGAGATACAATTTCACCCTTTTTCTTTCCAGGAGAAATTTTGGGATAGTCTGTTCTCCTTCTGGAACAAAACCCAGTGCTTCATTTCATAGGAATTCTGTGCCCAGAGGAAGAACAGAATGTTGGAATCAAAATTTAATGAATTCGACTTGGAGTCTAAGTTTGCCTCAAATGTGAAAAAGTAAACATAGGCAATAATATCTCAAACTATATAACACTTTGGTTTCTCTTGGCATAGCTGCCTAAAGTTCCATATTTGATATATATCTACACATAAATTCGTTCTTAGTTGTATCAGGAAAAAATTAAACTAGGCATATGTGAGGTTTCCTAAGTCTCTCAGTAATAATAAAACCTTATTATTACCTCTTAAGTGACACTATAATTACAGAGGGATGAACAGGTTTTCTGGTGCTGACCCAACCTGTTCTTTAAAACACAAAAGGCAACTTTTGTAGTCTTACATGAGGAAAACCCCCATTTAAAAAAAAAAAAAAGAAAGAAACTAAAAACTGAAACCTAAGTCTGTATTTCAGAAGAAAACCCAACATAGTAATCCAAAAAAAAAGTAACCCCAGGAAAATTCACAAAACAGATGAAAATGGAAACACTGCATGTTTCCTAAGAAATAGTTTCAAGCAGTAGTTGTCAACAACTTTAACAAAGCCAAGATCCAAGTGACAGCAGTGTGCGTTCATAGGTTACAAAATAACTCGTTCACAATCTCAACAACTCCACATGAGACCAGGTATTGAACTAAATATTCTTAAGCTGAATTTTGCAGTGGTCCAACTTTCTTTTTTTTTTTAATCTGGGTGATAATATTTTATCTCAACAGCAAGACAAGGAGAAACACCAACGCTCTTAGGAACCCACACGGAGAGAGAACTGCGGAGGGGCTCGCTTATCCTGGTACAAAAGAGTTAGGTACTCAACGCCCTCTGTGTATAAACAAACGCTGTGTTCAAACCCAAGAGGGAGGCACAGTGTCCCCTGGTGTGGCCTCGCGACGCACTTGGGAGGGCCCACAAACCTAAAAGCATTAGTGATGACCTCGCCCGCGGTATATTAATCTGTTGAAGAAATCTCTCCGAGGACGGCAGTTTACAATCCAGTTACTAATCGCTTGGGCTTGGGCTGGTGGGCAAACAGGGTAGAGGCCGTGGCCGTGACCTCTCTGGCAGCTTATTACTCAACTTTAATCCTGGGGAGGCAAATTCCACCAAAGTACACAGCAGAAGCCCAGCAGCCGCGTATTCTCCGGGCCCGAGGACTGGAGAACACAACCCCTCTGGCAGCAGCACCCCCGGAGTGAAGTGCTGTGGGAGGTGGAGGCATTAAGCGCCCCCATATACCTGCTCGTGTTACAGGCTCCGGAATCAAAGTATTCTCACATGACACATTACTACCAATAACAGATTCCGGCTCCGTTTAAAAAAAAAAAAAAGAAAGAAAGAAGAAGTGGTGTGTAAGGGGGGGAGCTACATATTTGTCCTGCTTTTGTCTAAAAACCAGAACCCAAGCGCTAACTACTTTTCATTCTTTACAACCTTTCATGAAAGCAATTCAGTCGACCAAGTGCGGCTCCACCCAGAGAGCTTCTATACTTACTTTTCTTACAGTTTTTGAGTGACGCACTACAAAACGATGAAAAAAAAAAGCAGCCCAAGAACTAGAAGCAGCCCTCTCATGCAGGGCGTCTTCCGCCCTGCAAACTTGGCAAAAGGCAAACTGGACTGAGATACAGCACTCTCCATATAAGGCAGCCCAGCCAAACATGTCATGCGTAATTTATGGGTAGCAGGCAGAGAATTAACCTTTGCGTGCACATATTCGGCCCAGATGAAAACCGGAGGGGGTGGCAGCCCCGAGGACAGGGATGCGGGAGGCGCCGGGAGGAGCCGCGCGCCGGCCGGCCGCCCGGGATGGACTCGCACCCTCCCGCCAGCAAGGTAATGAAGTTGCGAGCACACTCCACGCACCTGTTTCTCTCCTCTCCCCCCGCCTGCTGGCTCGGTCTCTCCGGCCGCCGAGCCGCGCGCCGGCGGAGCCTGACAGTGTCCGCAGCGGCCGAGGCGGGGACGGGCCGAGGAGCCGCGCCGCAGCCGCAGCCGCAGCCCCGCCGCCCCGGAGCGCGAGGCGGAGCGAGGGCCGCCCCCGGCCGCGCCGAGCCACCCCGCCCGCAGGCGCGCCCGGCGCTCCCCCCGCCGGCCGCGGGCAGCCCCGAAAGAGCCGAACAATGCAGCGCGGCGGCGCGGCGCCGGCAGCTGCGGAACGCAAACTTACCTCTCACATCTTTCAGAGGCGGCCCGACTGTGCGGCGAGGGCCCGGGGCCCCGCGGGAGTCATGCTTCCGAGATGCCCGCGGTGGAAAACGCAACTTGTCAGCCCCTCGTCACGCGAGCATGGTGCGCGCCGCGACTCATTCAGCCGCAGTGAAAAGACTGTTGCATGTCGCCGTGCCGCCTCTTATCGCCGAGGTCTGGTTTCCGCTGCTGCTGCGCGGCCCCTCCCCCGCCCGCCCAGCCCCGCCAGGAAGCCCGGGGCGGACTCGCGGAGCCCGGAGCGCGCGCCTCGGCCCCCGGCCCGCGCCCTCCCGCCCCGGCCGCGGCCGCGCGGTCGCCCCGCAGCCCGGCGGACTCCGCCGGGGCCGCTCCTCGCCGCTCGCCCGCCGGCGCCGGCAGCAGATCGAAGCCCGAGCCGGCTGCGGCGCCGCGCATCCCCTCGCCCTCCCGTTGGTATCTTCCACCTCGTGCGTCCGACCTCGTAACTCGCAGTACGGGGCACGGGGGACGCGGCCCGCTACTCGCTGCTCCTCTGGGCAGTCGGCGCACCAGCGGGTCGGTGTGGCAAGAGGCCCGTGGCTGGGGCTCTGCGGGGAGACCCGCAGGGTTGGACGGAGGGTTGGAGTCAGATCTGACTTAAACCTCGCATCTGGCGCGGCTGCCGCCTTCGAATGCGCCACACAGTTTTTGAACCTGGAGGGCGAACGGGCGGGAAAATCGTCTGCAAGACTGCTAGTGAATGTCTTTCTCGAGTAACAGGATATCCACAGTTTTGGAATTCCTTGATAAAAACCGATTCTCACACAAGCACAAACACATAACCAGCTTCCCTTCTAGTTTGCAAATAGAATTTAACCCCCCCCCCGCATTCCCAGCTCTGCCTCGTGTGATTTATAGAAAGCAAATTTCCTTACTTAAAAATAGAATATTGTTTTCTGAAATACTGGAATATTCTTAGGCAAATGAGCCATTTTTGCAATGGCGGGAAAAAATAAACCACAGCCCTCAATCCTAATTCCTGGGATGCTATAGTATAGGATGTTATTTGGCTTCACCTTGAATGGAAGAAGTCCTGAGCTGCTGTGATGTAACAAAGTTTGAGAGGTTTGGGGGCAGGGTTTCCTTTGAATTTAAGGGGTTTTCATAACTTGTTCAAAGATGATTCCAATTAAAAGCATTTGTTCCACGTTTTAGACACACGATTTGGGACAAAATGCTGGACATGTACAATGTTCTTCCTGCAGGTTTTTTACATAGTGTTGAAGAGGGCGGAGCTGGCTTAACCAAAAATATCCAGAAGGTACTAAATAAAATGCAGAATACCTTGCAGAGGCACTGATACCAGACTTGAGTTCTTCTTGACTAGATCCACAAAACACTGAGCTGATACTGTGCACTTGGTCCCTTCCAGAACTAATTAATTAATTAATTACATAGGGCCACCTCTCAGTGTTAACCAGTAAAAGGTGCCCGGCCTGAGCAAAAGCAAGACTCCACCTCTAAAAAAAAAAAAAAAAAAATAGGTGGGCATTGTGGCACCTGTAGTCCCAACTACCCGGGACACTGAGGCAAGAGGATCACTTGAGCCCAAGAGTTTCAGATTGCTGAGAGCTAAGGCACTCTACTGAGGGTGGCAAAGTGAGACCCTGCCTCAAATTAACAATAAAAGTACCCAAGTGCCCACAGAGTTGAAGCAAATTAAAAGGACACTGACACTTTCTCAAAAAACAGAGAGGAATGCTTTTTTTTTTTTTTTTTTTTTTAGTTTTTACATTTTTGTACAGATGGGCTGTCACCATGTCAGGCTCTGTGCCCAACTTCTGGCCTCAAGCAATCCTCCGTCCTTGGCCTCCCAAAGTGCTAGGATTACAGGTGTGGGCTACAGTGCCCTAGCCAAGGTTTCTTTCTATCTGCCAATTACTAACTACCCAAATTGATGAAGACTGCCTACTAGAATGAGTAAGACAGAGTCCCTGTACTCGAGGATAAAACATCTGCTAAAGAAGAGAAAAATAAACCAAGTGATCCAGCCTGAAGGATAAGGGGCAGAAAGGTGGAGGCAATCCTATGAGAGCCTGAGTAGCCCGAGGAACCGTCAGGGAGGAATTGGAGGAATTATATTTAACTGGTGCCTTGAACAGTGTTTAGAAGGCAGTTAGCAAGATTTTTAAAAAGGAAGAAAGAACAGGGCATGTACAGAGGGACTTGCCAGCCTTTCTGTTAGAGGCAAGGGAAGCAACATGGCAGGAGATGAGGCTATAAGTAGGTCTGTATTAAACCAGTGAGTCTCAGTTTTACTCTGAAAACTATGGTAGAACTAGACTGGCGTACCCAGCAAGGGTGATAGATGGAGTCTGGACTTGTACTGGCAGCAAGTTCCAGTGGTAGCAGCTGGAGGGTGAATGGGAATGTGGGGTGGTGGCCAGTGAAGGGTGATGGGTGTGGACAGACGGGAAAAATGACTCATGCAGGGAATGAGGAAGGGAGGAGCCTCAAGAGACACCCAAATCCTACTGAATTGTTTGCTACTTTTCTTTTAATTTCTGCAGTTTGCCTCCCCTTCTCTCTGACAGCAGAGGCCTGATTTCTGAGCTGAGCCAGCCCCCTTGGCCTCTCCTGATGGGCCGGTGCACTAGCTGCTCCATGGCCCTCCTCAGAATCACCAGTGACCCACTAAGAGGGAATCCCAGAGATAGAAATTTATTTTCCATTGTTCTCAGACCCTTGGAGACTTCCAAAGGAGAACTTTGGTTTTCACGTCTCATGTGGGATACAAAATTTGCTGTTTGGATCAATGTGGTAAAAGCAGGCCTTTGAACCTGTTTATTGTGCAAGGGGGAAACATTATTTTTCTACTTCAGCACTGAAGGAGGAAAGGACTTCTGAGAACAAAAGAGAAATTGAAACTGAGACCAATCTTCTCCTCCCCCGAACAGAATACAAACTAATATAAGAAAGATCCTTTAATGTAGCATAACCATCCCAGCAAATGACAAGGAAAAGAAAAAAAGTTATTTTACATTAGATAAAGGCAGAGGAATGACTGAGAAGACTCGTAAAACAATGGTTCACCTAGAACTCAAAAACAAGTCTAAATACGCTGTGATATGAAACCACACTGCCACTGGTCTAGCCTAATTTATTATTAGTAGTAACATTATAACTTGAGTAGTGACATTTAAAAAGCAGGTGAAAAAACACCAGTTCCTATGTTAAAATTTTTATATCATATTGTTAGCTTTCAACTACCAGCAGCATCCTAAGTACACTTCAAATTGTGGAAATTACTCAAAAAGCATTAGAATAATGCAGATGGAACTGTTACACGTTTAGAATCGAGTTGATGTTCCCTGGGTGCTAGAAGAACATTAGGGCTTCTCTTACTTCTGTGAAATGCAGTTATACTCCACACATTCATGAGTGGGCATAACCACAAGTATAAAAAGAAGATCATTTGTGGGTGGAGAGGGAAATTATAGAAAACAATTTTGGATAAAATAAAACTACATTTTCAGATAAAGGAAAGGGTTCCTGAAATATTTCCATCCATTCAGGTTTTAATTATACCAATGAACCCCCATAGAAATACAGTTAAGGAATATGGTTTTGGGAGATAGTATCCTCTCCCTATTTGCCAATAATAAAGATAAAGATAATGGTAGCATTTGTCTCTTACAGTCCAGTGGGAGCGTCTAAGACACCTGTGTAACTGTGTGCATGTGTATGTCAGTTGTTACTGTTACTTGTGCTCCATACCATACACACAGCTCAGCACGCTCTCATTGCCTCCCAAATATAATTTGCCTTTTCTGGCATGAGACAAAAAAAAATCACTTACATCAAAATATCCCAAGAAGTTATACTTTTAAAAAATTTAAATATGAAAAAGTCTCAGATCACTGATCTTGGAATGTTGTTTTTATCATACAAGGATAAAAATAATCAATTTACAAGATAGTGTCTGGGACCTAATCTCAAGTCCCTTGCTTTCTTATTCCTGCATAAGCATAGATGGTTAAGAGAAAAAACTTCTAAAAAGGAATAAAGTGCTGTAAATAGTCTTGTGTGGAGAATCGATTGTAAGTAGATGCATTAAATATATCTACATTCGATTTCATGACAGAATAGAGGAGAAATACCCTCTTCTGTAGCCTAAATTCAAACGTGTTCAAATATCTGAATAAATATACTTGATACAAAAAATTACATGAATGCTGTGGCTCTCCACAGGCCCTTCATATTCACTACGTTCTTCATATTATGCCCATTATTAAACATAAATAATATTCTAATGTATTTCATATAATTTTATATATAACAGTATATTGCATATATTATATATGGCATACATACTATTTATTGTATCAATAAAATAATTGTAAAAGTATTACATGCCTCAAGCTATTACAAAAATTAAAACAAGTCAAATATTAAGTCTATTAGCATTTCTCAATGAAGCTATTTTGCCTAAAAGCTGAATCTACAAAAAAATAAAAAAGTTGAATCAAAAGTAATTAATCTCAAGAAGCTTAGAGTTCAGAAAGGGTACAATATGAATCTTAATATTAGCACTCGAGATGCAAAACTACAATATGATATTTTTTGTCAGTGAAACCACTGAAGTGTTTCATTATATTAATGGTGGGCATGAGAACAGGGCAATAACACATTATCCAAATTTGCTTTTCACAAAGATAACTAGGTAACTCTTGACTGAGGGCCTATTCTCAGTACAGAATGCAGGAGGTACCTCTGCGGAGAATGAGAGTGAACCAGAAGAGTGGGTTCCCTCCAGGAAGGCATGGGGGAGCAAATGGCTGGAGACCCAGCAAGAGGAGGGGATTCGCCTGAAATCCCCTTAGTACCTTAGTAATAAGGTACAACAAGCATTTGAATCTAGAGTTGAAAAGAATCCGGAAGATTCCTTAAGATCTATGCCTTAAGAAAAGTGAGAGAGATGGTGTGCCTGGGTGTGTGCACCTTATTTAGGCTCAACACAATATAGAAATTCAAAATTAATTCAGCAGTTTTATAGCAACAATCTATGTTGCTCATAGCAAGCAGCAGTTTCCAGGTTCTCAGAGATAGTCGTTGTTAGTCTGACAGTTCATTTCCCTCTAGGCTTTTCCAATGCATTTTTTAAAACAGTTGATATTATACTATACATGCAAGTTTTGTTCTGCTTTTTAAATTTAATCTCTTACTACAACTTTACCAAACAGATGACATCCCCCATGTCCTTTATTAAAGTCTTCATTTTTCATGAAGTAATGAAGCTTGGAAATTGACCCTTGACCAAAGCCTTGCAGCTTGTGAGAAGTCAAACCTCCTATTTCACAGCCTGTATCCCAAGACACTGAATTACTTTATTCAATGTGTAATGTATTTCTGAACACTGTACAGTTTAGAGTGAGATGCGTGCCCTGGACTATAATTGAGGAAAAGAAAATATGCAATAGTGGTCTTTTAGTAAAACAAATGCAAAAATAAATATAAAACAGGTAGCCAGAAGGTCAAAATGAACGCGTTATCTGTTTATGCTTATAATACATAATTACATGTAATACTGTGAAGCATTTCTACCATTTCATAAAATTGTATATTGCAGCTTAGCCCAGAATTCCCTTATAACCTTTAAAAAATAGTATCAATTTAATAATAGATCTTACTTAGTAGAAATACAGTGCAACTGCTTTATGTACTATAAGCCGAACATGTCTATATATTAATTCTGTTCCACATAGGAAAAACCATTTCATGTCCATTGTGCTGTTTATTTCTAAAGGAAAACCAATTTGATTTGCCTTTTGTTTTTGTTAAGGCAAGCATGAAACAAAGTTTATTGGGGAAGACAAAGATGGGTTTACAGAGTAAGAATGTTTATGAAGCAGGATACATTTGCTATAGAGAGTGAGTGGAACTCCACTGCCAGGACGAGAAGGCAATGGGCTGGCGAACCAATTTCTGAAAATGCCTTTAGCAGAACTGATTTGTCCTAAATATCTACTGTATCTGTCTACTCATCTCATTCTACCCTTGAATCTTGGGGATTCCAAGACCCCCTCTTTTCATACCATTGTATGACTTCTCTCTCTGGATCTTTCCTTGGCTCTTCTTATTCCTTCTTGTTGCTCTGAGTTTCTTTAAATTACCCTCAAACTGCCTCAGGAGATATTTTCAAGAGACTTTGGAATAAGGATGACTTTTGCCAGGTCAGTAAATGACATGGGTCTCATTTATAGGTCTCTTCTTCCCTCTTTGCCCAGTCCAGTGAAATGGGAACCAAGAAGAGTCGGAAAGTGATTTCAGTATCTTAACTTGGGCATCAGTGCACTAGCTACTGCTCCTTAATTCACTTAACACATATTCACTGACCAGGGGCCACGCTCTGTCTGGGCCCTGGGGATACAGAAATTAAGTCTTCAAGGTGTTCAAGGTCTAGTTTAGCAGTGAGTACAGACTTGGGAGGGGGAGGAAATCACAGTTGGACAAAGTGTAGCAAATGAAACAACTCATTTTGGGTGATGCCTGTGGCTCAAAGGGGTAGGGCACTGGCCCACATATGTGGGTGATGGGGTTCAAACCCAGCCAAAAAAAAAAAAAAGAAACAACTTATTTAAATTCAACAATCCCTGCATGCTTACCATGTGCGGGCTGGGCAAGGCCTTGCTCCTCAGGGGCTCCCTAGCAGCTGGAAAATGATAAAATTACCCAGCACATGGCAGAAAGAAAGTCAGAGAAAAGTCATGACAGGCCCTTAGACAGACAAAAACCTTGATCATATGAACACTTTCAACAAATCATTGCCCTAGCAACAGAAGGAGAAAGTGTGTGTTTTCCAAATTTTGCATTCTGTCATTATGGAAAGCCTACCACACGCCTATTTCCTAGAGCCTGGGGCTCACAGACAGCAGGCTTCCTTGCCCTGCCTCAGTGAATCCCAGATGGGGCTTGCAAATCTCTCTGGCCTCCCCTTAGGCCTCCAGTAACAAATCCTCAACTAGGTGATAGGAGATTATCTAATTAAAGTCATTCACACCGAGGACTGAATGAGGCTTAATCCTGCAAGAGAGTTTGCTTTGACAAAGGATAACTTGTTAGACCTAATGAACCGCTAATTGGAAGAACTTGGAAGGCTCTGTGGACGATTCCTCCTTCTCACCTTCCCAAATCCACCCCCCTTCCTTTCCTTTCTGTTTCCTCCCCAAGCAGAGGAAGAATGAAACTTGGTCAATTTGTTCGAGCCTATGCTAGAATTGAGGAACCTGAAACAAGGCAGCGGTTCTTAACTGTCAACATTTTGGAACAGAGACTGCAATCCTGACCAATTCAATCAGAATTTCTGGGAATGGCACCCAAGTATTTACGTTTGTTAAAGCCTCTTAGCTGATTCCAGTGTGCAGCCAAGGTTGCTTACTCCTGAGCTCTGAGCTAGAGTTTAGGAAACGGAAATTACCCAGAATTAGTTGCAATCCATTAACCTGCTCTGCTTCTTTCCTTGGCAAGTGCAGTTTATTCAGCTCAACAGAAAAGTTATCTGCAGGAAACTGTGTCTCAAACCGAGTTAGATTTGAGTAAACTGTTGCCCAAATGCATCTGGAAATGTGAGAGTTAGGACTAGTGCTGAGGGGCTAAATGGGTGACGTAAGAATACATTTTTTCATGCAACTAGTTGGAAATGGTACTTCTTAGGCAATCAAAATGTGTTTCACGTTAAGCCAGGTAAGCATTAGTGGTGTGCCGGGATTAAAAACGAACTAGACAAACAGTTAAGATCACACAGAGGATAATTCCTACATATTCTAAAATACATCTCTGTTGGCTTAAAATTCCATACCCTGTCACTTGATAAGAAATTGTGATCATGAGTCCCCCCTTGAGAATGATATCAGAGCCTCTGAAAGATAAAACATGTCCTTGACCACTTCTTTTTGAAGAGACACATATGATGTATGTGTGTGTGTGTGTGTGTGTGTACATGAGATGGTATATATATCTGGGCTGCCCCAAAATATATACACATTTTAAGAGAAGTTATCTATGTATTACTTTTTGAAGTTGAATAAATTGTAGTAGCTATGCATAGTATGATGGTAGCTTAAAAGATGACCTTACTCAAATGAATGCTGGCATCGCTATAGGACAGGCAGAGCAGTCAGAGCTTTTATCTGAAGCTTAGTTGTTGTTCAAGGAGCATAAGACCATTTTGAAGTGGTATTTGAAATCTGAGAACGTTGTACAATGACAATAGAGGCCTGAGTATGCCACAGAACCTTCAACACACCTACACAATTGCACCTCTCTTTAATAAGTTGGAGGTGCACGGTACTGTGTGTGATGGGCACAGGGGAAGATCCAGGCCTTGCACAGCAACCAGTCCCGCTGCTGTGGTGTTGGACAGTTTACACACTTGCACAGAAGTCTACCAAACGATATGCACTGAGACAGGAGTCAGCAAAGCAAGGATACAACACATTCTGATACATTCTTAACATTTGCCAGGACAATGGGTAAGATGAAGAGATGACTTGAGTTTCCCCCACTTTCTCCTGACTTAACTAACACCCCTTGCCTTCTACCTTCGGGTGCTGTACATAAAAAACTAGCCACACTGGTGGTACTTCAGGAAGAAATTGAAACGGACTGTGCAGTCCCGCAAGTGGGCACTTTGGTCCATGTACGCCATAATCAGAAGTGCCTGGATGCTAGCAGTAACCACTTAGAACACCTCTTGTAATTGCAGAAGTCAAACGTGACTTGAATTCATCTTTCGTGATGGGTATATATATTGTGTATTATAATTTTAATAGTTTTTTCCTTCTTAAAATGTGTATACATATTTCGGCACCCTCTCTCTATGTATATGATATATATTTGTTACACAAAAACAAATGAAGAAAATGCCCCAAAACTCTTCTGCAATTTTAGTACATTTTATAAATTCATTCAATAAATTAACATAGTTAAGTCATGAACACAAACAAATTAACAGGACATGCCTCATTTGAATCCCATTTGAAGGCAACGTTAGAAGTCGTAATTCATGGTCTTTGCACATGTGCTGTCGGTCCAAATGGCCCCCATCCCCCTCCTGGATGAGCCCGAATGCCCATATTTCTATAAAGCAATGGGCTTTAGCCCTCCAAGTAACAAATGTGTTTTTAGGCAATGTAGACAGTCTTTTTTTGTTTGTTTTAATGTTTCTGGCCATAGGTCACCATCTCACCAGTCACTGCTGCATTTTCATTTAGAGCCTCATTGCAACAAACTTTCCTATCCAGTCCACAAATGGTTACTGAGTACTCGGCTATTCCGGACTTTCCTGGGGTCTGAGGCTACATGGAGGGCAAAACTAGACCCAGAGCCTTTCAGAGATGTACAATCTAGCAAGGACAAAGAATGTGAAATAGTAAATAATTATTATCAAGTAAATAATATAAATGTACACAGTGCAGTGAAAGGGAAGAATGAAGGAGGACAGCGTGTAACTAGTGAATCTAAACTCAACAGATAGACAATTATTATTTTTATAATCTCCTCCATTTTTATTGAATTCAGAGGTCTAAGATTATAATCAGTAAAGAGTCCTCCCAGTACTTGCACCACACATGTGCTCTGTCTGAATTCCTCTTCATTTGTAAAGACGGGTGCTATTTCTATGTTAATAGTCACATGAAGTGATGACTTCATGTCTGTTAAGTGGCAGGGTGTCCATCCCATAGATCTCTAGGGCAAGGTCTGAAGAAATTTGTGACAATTCTTTACCATGGCGTCTTTGCAGTGTTCTTGATGTTAAATGCATCCACTTCCTGGGCTGAATCTTTTCAGCTCAAGAAGGCTATGATATCTACAGACAAAGCCAGATTCTCCTTCATACTTTCAGGGAGTATAGCATGTCAGCTTTTGAAATGATGTTTCAAAATAAAATGAAAATTCCATTGTGTTATCTTTTATTTTATCAAAATTAAAGACTTTAAAAAATCCTTTTTCCTGGATGTCAAATTATTAATATTTTATCTGTTCCTGGATATAAGGCAATATGTGTTTATTTTAAATAATGTATCAAGTGCTATGAATAGGGGTTTATTGATCTGTTCAAGATACCATTGCAAAGATGTTTCACGCCTGGCTGTCCCAGACATGAACACTGCAGCAGAGAAGTAGCCTGTAACCCCCACCCCTGAACTTGCTCCCCTGCACAGCACAACTGCCTTCTACAGCTCTGAGACTCCCACACACCGGCAAACGCTCTTCCATACTGGTCATTTAATTTTTACCGTTAAGAAAATGTTAACTATATGAAAGAGGCTGGGCCATACTTGCTCTCTCTTTTTATGAAGCCATGCCTCTCTAAAGATAGTTTAAATTATAGACTTAGTCAGGACACTTTTCCCCCTCGGGAGGCCTTTGAACTTTGTTTATTCTTACAAAGTTCTGGAAGGTCTGTCTGGAACAAGCCGTAAATAGTTTATAAGGGTCTCTAAAGACCAAGAGCTCTACGTGGGCACTGGAAGGGGCTGACATTGCTAGATTAGTCTTGAGCTCACAGGGAAGGGCATGTTTGGCTTCTAGGTCCAATTCATAGAGGGCAGACTGAGAAAATTATTTTGAAGAGGGTACATGGATGACAGGAGGCTTAACATGGGATATTTTCCTTACCATGAGGGGAGAAGCGGCTACCTGAAGTAATTGGGACCAAATTACCGGATGACTAAGAGGAAAACACCATCTACCTTGGGGTTATTGGCAACAGGTATGCACCTGCTGAATCTGACACATGGGCCAGTTTGGACTGGCAAGTGCCAATGCTGCTCCTCGACCTTGCCCTTCTCCTGCGACCTTGCCCTTCTGCCTTTGTTGTTGACTACTCTTGGCAACAGGGCCTACCCACCTTCCTACCCACGAACTTGGAGCATTTGCCTGGGTATAAAACAAACTTTGTATTAATAGAAGAACTGGGTTAGAAAAAAAACGTAGTGTTATCTCCAAGACTGTTGTTCTGCCCATGGCCTTGGCTCCTGTGAAATAAAGACAGGCTTCAGAGTCAGTGAGTAGGCAAAACATTGGAAAAGCAATCTCTCCAAGTCTCCATTTCCTGTGAACTTAAAATGCCTACTTCACGGAATTATGATAACCAACGACTCATGAGAATTATTCTCACGTAGGTCACGTCTCTGATAAATTATGGCTCTTATTACTATTTAAAATAGTAATTATGAATTTTTAAATATGCAGTATTTTAAAAATAACATGCTCCTATTAAACGTTAAGTCTTTTTGAAATAGGAGGATTCAACTTAAGTGATACATTTTAGGAAATATACAGCGATTTTCTACAAGGTAGTAGAAGTATAGAGAGAGACCTTTACAGTTTTGAAATTAGGTAAGTAGAATATAATCCAAAGGGAACTCATGATTTTCTCTGAAATGATAAACAAGAACTTGAAAAAAATCGCTATTAATTGGCCAGGGCCCAGCTTCCCTTTGTTCAGCTTTCCTCACTCAGTTTACAAGGACAAACAGGAGAGATACAAGTCCAACCGAGCCAAGCAAATGACGCCCAGCGCTTTAAAGGAAAGAATATGATATACAGTTGCATGGAAATCACTTCCTTTTGAGCTATATTTCAATTTTTTTTTTTTTTTTACCCACTCAGAGCTGTTGCCGCAGGAAGGGAAATTGGGTTGTCTTCTTGCTTCTTTTAAGTAACCCAAAATCAAGAGACCTTTCCTGGCATGACTTCCGTCCTTCAGCTCTTTACCTTACCTCCCTGAAAAATGTCTCTTCTGACTTCATCAGAACAAACAGCTCACAGCCCAACGAGGAGAAAATGATGATTACGTGTTGCTAAGTACCATTTAATAACAAATGCTTGGGGCACAGGAATGGTGACATCACCCCCAGAAAGGGTAACATTTACACGTTTGAAAGGGATGTTTTTCCTAACGTGATGAGCCAGCAGGGAGAGGAACAAAGCCAAATAAAGGCAGGAGAGGCCTCCTCTCTCCAGAGAAGGCGTCCTCAGCGTCCACTTCTGAAATGCAATCATCACCCGAAATTAACTAAATAAAAGGTAGGGTCCCAAGTCCGTGCTCTCTTTCTACATTCTTTCCTGAATCTGGGGTTCCTGTCAACCGGTGTGTACCACGCTTGCTGCTGTCAGCCTAATGCCTTCATACTTTTAATAAGTTTGCTTCTTGGTTTGACCTGCCCAGATCAGGAAGTGGCTCAGTTTCAGGCGTGCTCTGTAATACACATTGCTGATATTCATGCATTTATAGTCTCACATGCTCAGAAGCCACACACTAATCTGTAACAACCTGACAATACTGTGGGTCATCATACCCACATAGTAACAAGAAATAGAATTCGTACTTAGTATTACCAACTTTTTAAGTATGAAGGAAAAGCATTTGTTTTCATGGTCTCTAACTAATAAATACTGAGTCTATTTAATCAACCAAAAAATGCATCCTTTTCAGTAGGCTGGTCTATATTCTCTACCCAAATCATACCCCTCAATCTCCTCCTTCTCCAAAAGGAGTCATTTCCAACAGACTCTGAGATAGAAGAGATAATAATTTGGGTCATTTATAACAGATTTATAATTTCTATGGAAAATGACAGAGTAAGTCACTGCTACTTATAAGAGGAATAGGCTGATGTTGTCAGGGGCCTAATCGTTCCTGGGCTTTGGGAAGAATAAACAAGAGAATATTATGGTCCCCCGAGGCTGGAAAACAGCCATTTCTCTAGTCTTTGCTGTTTCATGTCTGTGCAGAAATTAAGTTGTCTGATGTCCCTACATGCATTTTCAAATTCAGTAATTAGGATCAATTATTCCATGGCAATTGTGCTGAAACTGAACTGAACTGAAAATATTTAATTGACAAATATAAATAATATTTGAGCCATTTTCACTTTATCAAGTCTGTGTCTAATACAGAAATGAGAAGACAAGAAAATGTAGTTAACCCCTAAAGGTAAACTGGGCTTATATGAAATTTAACTGAACATAATGATTTATCTCCTAAGAAAGCTTTTGACTTGTCTAGTAATTCTTGCTTCTCTTCAAACAACCGTTTGTCACAGCCTGTGTTAGCTGTGGACTATGGAGATTCATTGCATTCCTGCCTCTAACTCACATGAACCTGTCCTTGTAAATGTTTACTCACCGTGTACACATCCATTCCTTGGCTTACAGTCTACGTGGCCCAGCCTTTTCTCATTCCAGCTCCTCAGTGTTGTCCCCCCACACCCTCCAGGACCGAGGCTCCTTTCAGCTTCTCCGACACACCGAGTTGGTTCCTGCCCCTGCACCTGCTATTTCCTTCTTGCTGAACTACTCTACCCAGAGTCCTCTGCATGGCACTCCCAATCTTCTCAGATCTTAGCTTAAATATTACCTTTTCAGAGAGGCCACTTTTAGAAACTCTCAAGTAATAAAGAAGCTTTCCTCCTCTGTCTATCTCTGCTGGATTCTCTTCTGGACACTAGCACCATCTGAAAGTCCCTTTTAAAAATTTATTTACTAGTTTACTCAATTCTCAGTTCCTTAAGGGTAGAAACTGGCCTTTATCATCACTTTCTCCAGGACCTGGAATAGTGCCCAGTGCATAGGGCTTGAGAATATGAATTCCTGAATAAACTCACAAACTCACTTCAAAATAGCTTTTTACAAAAGTAAAATTTCTTTGTGTAACCACTTCCCGATACAAGGCATATAAATTCAGGGTCACCAAGTATCTCCTATGATAGTATTACAGAATAGAAAAAATAATGGCTCAATATTAAATTAATGTAATATTAATGTTTTTATTTCTTTAAAATTTTTCTGAAATTTTCTGAAAAATTATCATCCCAACTACTTTGCACTGAATGTAATAATTTTAATATTTCAATATTAAAGCTGCCTCTTTCAGAGATTCTGGTACCATCACTGCACTTGGAAGTACAATTCTCAACTATTTTGATCTTTCATGTGACACCAAATATATATATATTTTTTTTTGTTTGTTTGTTTGTTTGTTTTGCGGTTTTTGGCCAGGGCTAGGTTTGAACCCGCCACCTCTGGTATATGGGGCCAGCACCCTACTCCTTTGAGCCACAGGCGCTGCCCGACACCTTATATTTTTTATGCTATGGCTGAATACTCACTTCTTTCAGTATTTCCTCTACTAGAGTGTGAGATTTCTGAGTCAGGGCTGCTCCATGCAATCTAGAAGCTCTTAGATACTATATACTTAAATTACAGATTTGCCTACTTTCCTTCTCAATAAATAAGTAATAGAGGCGGTCTAAAAACATGATGAAGATACAGTTTAGAGACCGATACACCAGGCCTTAACAGCGCTATCAACCTCTCCAAACTTCTCATTTTTTCCCCTTAAATCTGCAAAATAGAAAGAAAAGTACAAACTTCACAGTCTCGATGAAGATATGAATTAATTGGTGAAGTACCTGATGTCCAATGACAAAAAAAATGCACCATATGTGGTCATAAAGCTGTTAATATTATAACATTATAATTATCATTATCATTATTTAATGACTAATAACCACAAGAACTAAATGATATTTTTACATCCTTGAGTTTGAGATTCTAAATACATAAGCAAAGTAGTTTTCCTGGAGTAGCTTTATAATTCACTTCAAGAGCAAAAATTGAACGAGGAAGTTATTATAAACTATATGTGAACAGTATGTGTAGATGTGAGGCCAGGATAGGGAAGGACTTGGAAGAAAATAGCTCTTTCATCTGGCTTGAGGCAAGCAATGAGCCCTAGCTGTCAAGAAAGACTGGGCGTGTGTTGTTCTTGGTGCCCAGGGCCGAACAGAACAAGTGCAAAGGCAGTGGGTAAGCAGTGCAAAGCTACCCCAGGCTTCTAGAAGGTCGGTGGCAGCCACAGTGAGCACATCTGTTTTTAGCTCAGTGAAAAACAGCAAACAGAGAACTTCTTCGCCTGTGTGTTGTCGCCAGGGACCACTTTTTAGTTTCAGTTCCTTTTATTCAGCATGGACGACAGAACTCACACCTGACAATTGCATGGCAGCTGGGAGCACGGCCATAGCCATGGCCTCCCCAAGACAGACTTGGGAGGTACTTATTTTTATCATGCTGACCTTATTTGTATATGAGGCTCAGAAATATTGAAAGCTTTTGTTTAATCATCATTTATTTATTGAGCGTCTTCAATGCTCCACATATTTTATTAGACAATAAAGAAGTAGCATGAACAAACACAGACTAAGTCTTGGAACTCATGGAACTTACATTCCAGTGGGAGGAATCATTAATACAAATATTGGATAAAGAAATACAAATTAAAATTTTATAGAGTATCAAGTGCTATCAAGAAAATTAGTTTTTATTTCAGTGTATCACCGGGGTACAAAAGTTTTGGCTACTGGAATCTCTTTTGTACTTTTGGAATGAAAGTTATCAGTGTGTGCCTCACCAGAATGTGCTCCTTGTATCTATTTGGTGAGGCCTTGTCCATCTCCTCCTCCCGCCTCCCACCTACTTGATTTCCATGAGTTTTACTATATTCACTGGGATAGGGATACTACAATTAAATATGTAGCTGGTCCTGGGAAACGTCGCTTAGAGGTAATGTTTGAGCACAGACCTATATAAAGAAGGGATTAGGTCTCAGTAGGGTATGTGGGAAGAGCATGCCAGGAAAAGAGAGAGAGGCCCATATGTGAAGTTCCTGACTGAGAAATGAGCTCAGCCTCATCTAGGGGCAGAAGGAAAAGTGGAGCCAGGACATAGTGAACGGAAAGAGAAATGGGATATGAGAAAGGACACGCAGGTAGGGCCCACGACAGGTGAACCTTAGTGAAGATTTTAGATTTTATCCTAGTTAAAATGGGAAGCAGTTACAGAATTTTGATCAGAAAGTCACATGTTTCAATTTCTACTTCAAAAGGTCCTACTTGCAGAGGTGCAAGAGTAGAAAAAGAAAACTTCTTAGGAGGCTACCACAGGAACAGAGATATCCAGAATAAATATAATAATGTCTTAAACACTGTGCTCAAGATGTGGAAAGTGGAGCTGGACGAGTGTTGGGATGTACTTTGGAGGCAGATCAGACCGTCCTGCTGGTAGTTGGAGTGTTAAGTGAGGAAAAGAAAGAAGGAAATCAATCAATCATGCTTCTGGCCTGGGTAATTGGGGATAAGGTGGTGCTATTTACTCATTAAAAGAGATTGGGGATGGAGCAGAGAGAGGGGCAGGAAATGAGTTTTATTTGGGGTCTGTTGAATTTGCAGTTAACATCTGATATGAGCAGCTGTTAGCATCTGAATGCACAGCTTTAACAGTCCATTTGAGGTGAGTTGGCAGAAAATAAAGTTGTATGAATGTTTTTAAAGCCATAGGGCAAGTCACTTAGAGAGAGAAGAGAAGGAAGTTATCTAAGCTCCACAGTCCACACGTGAACAGAGTGGAACTTGAAAATGAATCTTTTGACACTGACCTACTTTTCCTTTTTACCACAAATATTAAGGTATATTTATAGTTATGAGTACTAGAGTATGGGGAAGTTTAGGGGACAGGAACGTTAAAAAATCACATGCTGTAATGGGGTGACTTTTTTTCTAGTGCTTTTGGTCTGCACACTCTTACGATTCTTCTTTCCTCTTTTCCTTATATAATTATTTGCAGTAAATGATGATATATACACAATTAACTTTAAAAAACTCTGAAAGAACAAATCCATAAGGTTAATCATGTACCAGTGTGGACATGGATACTTCTTTCTTATCTGAAACTGTCACTTTTGAGAATGCCAAGGAGGATCCTTTGACATTAGACTAAATGCACAGTGAAGAGAATTGAAATACAAAGATCCAATTTCATCTGGTAACTCATCAGGCTTTTGTGAATTGTGTCACTAATACTCCAGTTAGAATGTATCAGGTTTGCTTCATGGAAGGGTGGAGGGCAAGTGGCACTTGGATCTGCACAGCTTAAAAACAAATTAAAATAAGTTAATTGACTAAAACAGTAAAGCTAAACCAGCAAGTGTGTAAGGGAGAGGAACCCTAAAACTGGAAATGAGGAACTTAATTGTATTTCAGATGAAGAATACTGTGATCACTCTGAAGGAAAAGTAAGAAAGAGGGGAGGAGGAAGAATGGAAAGACAGACGGGAAGGAGGGAAGATCCAGAAGGAACGGGTCCCTTGGTCAAATGTGGACAATATGTACATCAAAAATAGTGAAGTCATTGAACAAAGAAGATCTGGAGTTTGAGTGCATATCAGTAAGGAATAGATATATGAAATAATAGTTTATTTATAAATGTGGAGGAGAGAGGTTTTTTTGCTTATGGTAAAATGGCAAAGTCTAACATAAATGTGGAAGGAGAAAATCATCATCTTAAAACCATTCTGTGAAAGACTGCAAGAGCCGAGGACCTCAATGCTACAACCAAAGGAGTTTTTTGATAAGGAGCCGCATGGTAGAAGAGAGAAATCACGCGATACCTTCACTAGGCAACGAAAATTTTCATCACACGCCTCTAGATATGATAGCATGAGATGAAACAACATCGCTTATGCAGTATTCTAGCAGAAAACGCACAACTACAATCAAATCATAATGAAATCCAGATATACCAAAGGAAGGAAAGACTATTACAATGAAAAGCAGAAATAGACTTGCCAGATAGACCATATTCTTTGAAATCCTCCATTTCAGAAAGGACAAAGAAATCAGGTGGAAGGGTTCCAGACTGAAGGAGACTCACACGGCATAACACTCAAGAGATCAATGGTACAACACGTTCCCCACAGTTAATAATAAAGGATTATGTTCTTGAAAATTACTGAGAGTAGATTGTCGGTGTTCTCACCACATTAAAAAAAAGTATGCAGGAGGTCATGCATATATGAATTAGCTCATTGTAGCCATTCCATAATGTACACATATTTTAAAACATGCTGTAGACAATAAGTATATCTAATTTTTATTTGTCATTTTAAAAAGTACATTTAAAAAAAAAAGAGATGACAATTATGTACGATAACTGGCTCTAGACTAGATAATTTACTCAAGAGAAAACTATGATAAAGGGAATCATTAGATAAATAGCAAGTTAGAATATGAACAAATACTGTATTAGATAAAAGTAGTTTATCAATAAAGATTTATGAAGTAAACAAACATGTGTAACTGTTAGAAAATTGTTAGGCAAGAAATGATCTCTATTCTTAGGAATTACACTCTGAAATAAAGGCGTTGGTGTATGCAACTTACTCTCGATTGGCTTAGAAAATAAATCATGAATATAAAGAGAAAAATAACAACAACAAAAAAAAGAATGAGGAAAAATCATAGAGCAAATAAAATATTAGGATTAAGAAAATCTAGGTCAGGCTCTAAGTATATTTGTTACATTATCTTTATTTTAAACCATTTTTTGAGCTTGAACTTATATCTCAATTTAAAAAGCATTTAAAGTAGGTAAGGTATAAAAACAATTTCTGGTGTACATCTAAGAAAATCCATCACCATCAGATATATAATTTTATTTCATTCTGAAGGCATCCTAATTGTACAGAGAATGACTTTGCTGGTCCTGAAATTCAGGTAAGAATAAAAACAGTCCACTTAAAATTTTTCTCTTATGCAGAGTGAAAGTAAATTGAATTGAGGTATATTTAAAAAATGCTACTGATTTTTCCCAGAATCAGAATAAACTGTGGTGGTTTTTTTTCAAGATCATATTGCTATTTATTTTTGTCCAAAGTGAGAAAAATTTTAAGAATGTGGTAACCACTACCTGTTAAAAAAAAAACTAAAAGCTTCAAGTGAAGTATCTGTAAAGTACAAAAACCATGGGGTATGAAATGTTATACTAGTTCATAAAGCAACATCAACAGGCTAATTTCATTCCTGATCTGCTTTTTGTGGTTCCAATATTAATGATTTTAATGCCATTTTAATTTAAATTTGGCCTTAAGAATACAAATCTTGCATTTTTCTCAATTATACTAACAATAACAAAAATACTAAACAAATTTAATAAAAACTGTGTGCAGTACATTTGGATGATGGAAAATAAAACTGGAAAGGATTTTAAAAACATTAACTCTAAGTGCTTAATTTTACTTAACATAAAATAATAACAAAAATTGATAATATCGGGCAAGTAATGGAAAATAATAATTCTCAAAAAACAATTTGATTTTAAAGATTAAAAATTAGCAAGCTGTGTTTTATTTTCTGCAGTGCAGATGTGTAAATGAGATTGCATTTCGTTCATCTTTTCAAGTGAAGATATTTAGAAATGTGAAACGGTTCGGCCTTATCCTTTATATCTACACAAATTATTTTCGGTATGAAAATGATACATAGTCTGTCTTACAGAGCACGTGTACCATCATGGTGCTTATTTTGCCAACACAATAATTTTCCCATTTACTGAAGACACGTTTTTATTAATATGTAAGTATAATGTACTACCTGGGGCACTTACTTGGAAGTCTCATTCACTAAAATACATAGAAAGTCAGCAGATGTAAAAAGACACAAATTTGCTTCTAAAAGGCTGGAAGACCCTCATTATCTGAATTTAGAGGATTTTTGTTCCTTAATTCAAAACAAGCCATCCTTCTTAGTTTGCACCCAAACTATAATCTTTCTTTCAGGCAATATATTTTTCTTCTAATTTTGCAAAGGGCAAAATGTCCAAAAATAAACAAATATGTAAATAAATAAACAGAACAATCTATATATATATATATATAAAATGTGGTTCCATGTTTTAACATTCTTTTGAAAATATAGTTATTTATGTTAAAATAATAGCATTGTTAGAATCAAGTGAAATTATTATTTGAAGAATAACATATTTGTCTATTTATTGAGTAGGATAGAGCTCAGGATAAGCAGGTCAGTCTCTTGTACAGATGAGCAGCTTTGGGAAGGTCATTAAAAGAGGGAGACACACTTAACTGGGATTATTAAGATCAACTCTGGATACCATTAGTCTGACAGACTCCTGACAAGATCACCCAGGGGTCTCAAAGGCCACACTGCTGTCTACAACAGTCATCCAATGCCAACCTATCTTCAATTCAAGGAAAAATCCTGTGTTGGTTATGTCACATGAATATAATCTAATGAAACATAGTAAAACGTATGCCTGTAATTCAAAACATGTTTTCCAGCCATAGGTGGCTAACATTATATTTAGTGAAAAAAAATTATATGAAATTGTCTAATTTCACTTTTATAGTTTGGATTTGGAGGGAAGCTCTCCAAGTTCTTTAAAATATTTGAAAAATATTTGCTAGGAGCCCTGCTGTTCTCATAACAATGACAAGAATGTCCCTTCAACAATCTGTGTGTGTCATGGAAACTCATCCAGTTGAGCACTTATTTTTTTTCTTTTGTTAAGTTACCCAGGCATTATGGTGGGCGCCTATAGTCCCAGCTACTGGGAGGCTGAGGCAAGAAAATCACTTAAGCCCAGGAGTTTGAGGTTGCTGTGAGCTATGATGCTACAGCACTCTACTGAGAACGACATAGTGAGACTCTGTCTCAAAATATATATATATATATAATATATATATAATTTTAAAAGGGAAAATATATAATGTAATATATATAATTTTAAAAGGGAAAAAATTCTAAGGTTATTTTCTATAATCTGAAACTAGGTTGCTCATTCAGACTTTAATTATTCCCCCCCAAACCAATGATCTGTTTGCCCAGCAAGGCAGCATTTTCTGTACTGGACGTCATCTGCTGTTCTGCTTCCCAGTGGTGACAAACCTAGATCGTAATTTCCTCAGGCTATGTCTTTTTCAGGGTTGTTATCCATTTTTTAGTGTAATACCGCATTATGTATAGCCCATCCATAGCACTTAATGGTGCATAATATCAAAGGAGCTCATACTTAAAATTTGGCATATTTAAAAACACTTTCATCACTCGAAAATAAAAAGAGACAAGACAGCATTAAAAGTGGTGTCGCTGTAAAAAAAACACGACCAAGTCTTGATGGAAGTAGTTGTGTCTAATTGGTGTGTGGCGGTAAGGAAGAAGATTCGCCATTTTAATTCATTTCTCACAACTACCAACTTCATTTTAAAATTTTGTTCCAGGTAAGGATATCAAACTTGAGTCAACAGTTCTTTTTCTGGATAACACTGTTAAATCCACTTTCCTTCTCCCTTAATCAAAATACAACACCTATTTTTATAACATATTGCAGGAAAATTGTTTTAAAAGAAACAAGTAGGTAGCAGGTGTAATAGAACCAGTGTTATGCCACTGTCTACTAAAATTTATAAAAAATTAAATTTATTAATTAATGGGGTCATGTGGACTTTCTTTTCCGGAGCTGTGAGATTAGTCTAATTTAAAAACAAACTTAATTTAGAAAACATTCAAATAGAGGTATATTCCTTGAGGTATTTATTTTATCAAATCTCGCATGGTAAATGTGCGATGTGTGTCACATCCTCAAAATGGTTAAGTCACAAAAAATAATGAGAAGTAAACTATTCAAATATATATGTGTGTGTGTATATATATGTATATCCAGAGGAGATCACTCAAACCGTATTTTTATTTTAAAAAGCTATATTAAATTAAAGACTCTGTGATGTTTTTATCAATACATAAAGGAACTGACAGTTTTTAAAAAGAAGATTTAAAAAATGCTATTATTATGAATATGATTGTATTAAATACAATTATATTTGTCGGCATTATTCTAGATTGGCATAAATAAGAAAAATATTTTCTATTGGACTCAGATTATTTTAGAATTGCACTTATAAGATCAGTTTCAGCTTAATTTTACTCTCAATTATCAGTCCAAATAGTCTTATTTTGGGTTAGTTCTGTTCCTACTCTATTTTTAAACATTATAAGTATCAATTAATCTTGTTTAGAAAACAACGGATTTTTAAAATTGGATTTACTTATTTAAATTTTTAAGTCATGGTCTCCATACTACAAGTTACTTTTTCTAATTTAACTACCATGATAACATAATGCCATGAAAAATAATATTGAAATGTCGCATGTTAATGTGTCGGTAGAAATAAATCTAACTATTTTTCTGGAAAGCTCTCAACGAATCATATGCAAAATGAACAAAATTAGATAAGTAGGAGAATTTAAATTTACACATATGAAAAATAAAGCTGGAAAAAAAGAAAATTTCTCAGGTTTATTAATAACTTTCTTCAGTACTAACTTGTGTACAAAGTCATACATATACAAGGAACAGAATGTTTCACAGGTAACACAATTGGGAAGTTGATCGAAACTTTAAATATTTTCACCTTTTTGAAAAGTTGTATGAGAAGTTGAAACTTTGTAAATTTAACAACATTTTTCATTTAAAATATTGAAAGCTTGAGAGAAGCATCAGGTTTATCTAAACTACTGGGTAATCTGGCCGTCCTGTAAACCGCGTGTAAATAGCAATCCAAACAAGAAAATGAACAATAGTAAGTAACATTTTCTTCTTACCTCGATGCCTTAGTTGTAGATGTTTGTGAAGCTGCTTCACTGGCTGTGATAAACCTCCAGCACCTCAGAGAACTCCGTTTTCTGCTTGACTCTAGTCTCGATTTGTATATTTTATTTCCCTCTGCAAAAGGCTAGTCTACCAAAAGCGGAAGTTGTGAAACAACAGACTTACGATGCTTTATGAATTCTATAGAGAATGGAGAATTAGTCCCAAACATTACACTTGAAATCACTGTAACAGGCTATACACTTTGTGCCTGTTATATATACATATTTAATTAAAGTATACACATATTTTTATGTGTAAGCAAAATTTAGAAAAGTTATTGAACTTAAGTAGTGCTCATTTCCATAAGGAAATGGGTCCCTTGTGGCTAAATGTTAATCACACACAAAAAAAAGAAAGAAAGAAAGAAAAAAAAATTCTGCGGCAAGAGAAGAAAACCATCAAGCTGATATATGGAGCATAAACTTGCTTTCATAAATGTAATTAATTTAAAGTCTTTGGAGTATGACCTAAACCTAAATGCTAATGTGACTGCAGGCATCTTGGAAAAAGTTGAAGAAGAAGAAAAGAAAGCTTCAGCAAACAACTATTTTCCTGGAATTTGGGCAGTGGTATTTTTTTTTACCAAGTCTTAAACTTCCTTTCTCATGAATAGTGGCCTGTTCCATATAGATAAAGTATTGCAAAACTGAAACTGTTACTTGTACCCGCGCTCTGGTTGGGCTCTTAAAACTTTAGCCACAAGGGTGAAAAAACAGGTGCAGACTCTGCAGGCCTGAACATTTCACTGGTTATCTTTCCTAGAGGCTGGAGCAGTAAATACAAATATTTAAAGCGAACCAGAACAATGTCAGAAAACAACATAAAACACTCGACTGAAGAAAATACTGCGGCCAACTGCAAATCAGAGAACGTATGGCAGTGCGGGGGGTGGGTGCAACATGGACACATAGATCATAAATGGTTTGTGCTATTATATACAATATATACTTTCAGACACGTATGTGTATATATGTGCATTCCTCACAGGTCCAAGTTGCCACATAATAGAAGTCCAAGTACAGCTTCAGTCTGTGTGTGGCACTTCCTCCCACCTTCTCTTGCCTGCTGGGGAAGTGGAAGGGGTGGATTTCATGAATAACTTCGCAGTTATGCAAACTTTCACACGTTGCAAAAAAAAAAAAAAACCTTTCTGAACTTCAGAGGCTATCATGTTCTCAGGGTATTATATTCTTTATTATTTAGTAATATATCCAAAGGGGACAGTAAAGAGTAATTAGGAGACGATTAGAAAGGAGAACATATCACCTAAACTCACGATGAATTTATAGGAAGGAATTATCTAAAGCACAAACAAAAAACACGAAACTCCAGAATTTCATAAATAACAGATTTCATTTAAATTCCTTAGTGAGATATGGGGAGAAAAATCCTTGAACAGAAAGGTGATTATTTAATTTATTTTAAAAAAATGTTTAGGGCTTGGCGCCTGTGGCTCAAGTGGCTAAGGCGCCAGCCACATACACCTAAGGTGGTGGGTTAGAATCCAGCCTGGGGCCTGCCAAACAACAATGATGGCTGCAACCAAAAAATAGCTGGGTGTTGTGGCAGGCGCCTGTGGTCCCAGCTACTTGGGAGGCTGAGGCAGGAGACTTGCTTGAACCCAAGAGTTGGAGGTTGCTGTGAGCTGTGATGCCGCAGCACTCTACCCTGGGGAATAGCTTGAGGCTCTGTCTCCAAAAAAAAAAAAAAGTTTACTTATTTATTTTTTGCCAGGGCTGGGTTTGAACCCACCACCTTTGGTGTATGGGGCCACCACCCTACTCCTTTGAGCCACAGGCACTGCCCTACTTATTAATTTTTGAAGAGACAGGCTAAAGTGCAGGGGTGTGATGACCTTAGCTTACTGTAACCTCAAATTCCTGGGCTCAAGTGATCCTCCCACCTCAGCCTCCTGAGTACAAGTGCATGCCACAATGCCCAGCTAATAGTTATTTTTTGTAGAGATGGGGTCTTGCTAGTTGCCCAGGCTGGTCTAGAACCCCCGTCTTTAGAGATCCTCCTGCTTTGGCCTCCCAAAGTGCTAGGATTATGGGCATGAACCACTGTACCCAGTCTGAAAGTTACTGATGTGATTTAGATTGCTTAGATTCTGTCTTTAAATAAATTTTAAACATTACACGTGAGTATTATTATAAAATAGGAACATTAGTTCCCAAAGACTTAGCCTCACTTATAAAAGCATAGGCCTCAGTATCTGCTGGTCATTTTAATGTGCTAGGTCAATATTTATTCTGTCCCTTTTATCTGAAAGGTGAATCTCTACTTCTCTAATGTCACCTTCCAGGCTGATAAACATTCTCAAGTTTCCCACATGCTAAAAATTCTCCTCTGATTGATTCGCTCTATTATTTTCACTTCCTTCATCAGAAAGTTTTGAGAAAATTGTCTGCATTGACTTACTTTAGGCCTTGGATCTTTGTGTATGTGTGTGTGGTAGAATATACATAAAACATTTTTACCTTTATAACCACTTTTAAGAGTACCGTTCAGAGGCATTAAGGACATTCATACTGTTATGCAACCCCCGCCACCATCTATCACCACAACTTTCTCATCCTCCTAAACGGAAACTCAGTATCTATTAAATAACTGGCTGTCCCTTCCTCCTGCAGCCCTTGGCACCCACCCTCGCGCTTTCTGTCTCTATGAATTTCACTCCCGTAGGTACCTTACATAAGTGGAATCATATGATATTTATCCTTTTATATCTGCCTTATATCACTTACTTTCACCAAGGTTTTTCCTTCATTTGAAAAGCTGAGTCATATTTTATGCTCTGTACTAACGCAGACCCACCCTATTTACTTCCCATTTGTGAGTTGGTGGACACATAGGTTGTTTCTCCCTTTGATTATTTGACTATTCCTGCTATGAACATGTGGATACAAGTATCTATTTGGGTCTCTGCTCTCAATTCTTTGGGGCAATACCCAGATGTGGAATTGGATTGTATGGCAATTCTATGCTGAACTTTTTTGCAGAACTACCACCCTAAGTCCACCACTCTTCCTCATGCTTCTTCCTTCTGCATGTGGCTTTCTGCTCCTCCTGTTCACCAAGACGCTCTTGCCAAAGTTACCAAGTGATCTCCTTGTTATCAAATCCAAAAGTCCTCTTCCTTGGCCTCTTTTTTGCACACTCCACTCCTGACATCATCCTCCCCCGGGACGTGCTCTGTGCTTGAGCTCTCGACTTCACCCTCACTGCCTTCTGATTCTGTAACAAAACCTTTGGCTTTTGACTTTCTCACAAAAATGGATGCACCCATCTGTGAAATGTTGCCACTTCTCTGGATTCTGTTCTGGCGTTGCTTCTCTTCTGACCCCATAATCTCCATATACTTCTGTGGTTTCCATTGGCAAATGCTGATTGCTCCCAAATCTACATTTCCCACCAAGATATCTCACTAGAGACTTTCAGGCTGCAAGTTACAAGATTGCTTTTACCTGTGATTTAGAAACAACAGTCTGCACTGTACAAGCCCTAAGATCGGGCTGATTTACTTTTTCCATTCTAGTATTGTTTAATCTTGGGTAAGTCAGCTGTTATTTCCCAGCCGTGTTTCCTCTCCAAATAAACAGGGCCTTAAAAGAGCAGGAGTTTTATAACATATATGAATGTTACATAATATACTGCATTTAAAATAATTTAAGATTAATGCATCTGATATAAGAAAACACGTTTTTAAAGTAAACATTGGGCCCTTTATCTTATTAAAGAATAATATGATGAAGACAATAACATAGTAATTGTCACATTTTGCATGTAGAACTTTCAAAATATCACTCCAAAGAAAGTTCAAAAATAGATAGGAAAAATATAGCTTTCCTATTTTCTGTTATTTTCATCCACACTTGCCATTTTCATTCTCACTCTCTCAGCTTCCGTTCCATCATTTTTTCCTTCTTGCCATGATGCATTTATCACTTAAAGGTAAACAAGCATCTTCCATATGTCCCTGGAAAGAGATTTCATGTAAAAAATAAATATATTACCAATTGTAGCCAGTATTTATTTCCCAAGGCATGTTTTCATGACCACTTTAAACCTACTGAAGTAGCAATATTTCTATTTCTATCTTCATAGCTCAGTGGTGAGAGAAATACTCTGGTTCACTGATTTTTATCTTATTAAGAAAATGGCTTCCATATTTTAAATTCATATAATTTTTTGGTTTTGGTTTTGTGCACGTAGAGAATTGAAGAGGAAAGCTTTATTTGATCATTTATAAATACCTATGACCGTTAGTCACAGAACTGTACTGGAGTGCCGTAAGGATTAATTAATCGCATATCATAGGTACACGGCCAAGAAGAATGTGTTTCCTAATAAGGATGGCGCAGAAAATGTTCCAATCTGTGTTCAAATCTACTTGGACAACACATAGCTGGACAACACATAGCCGTTTAATTTGTGAACGTATTTATGCGTAAATATTGCAAAGGTTTACAAATTAGATGGCACCTCTCGTACAACATTTATATTACATTGATTGTGTTTATTAAGAAAAATGAATTTGAAGAATCAGGAACATAGGCGATGTGGGGAGAGTCATCCATGGATTCAATATGTTTTACCTGCTCTGTGTAAGGAGTTCCAGGAAAAGCTAGGAATATAAAACGAATAACAGGCGGCTGCAGGCGCCGTACTGGACAGAGCAGGTTCTACCCCACTCTGTTCCTTTCCACAGAGGCTGACCTCTGCACACCAGATTCCCTCTTTGCCCTCTTCCGGCTACCTTTGGCTAATCAAGGGGCCAGCATGCCAGAGAAGAGAGAATTTGAAGTGTGTATTTCTGTAACCTCCTTCTAGCGAGGACCCACTTTTAGGGATGGCATCCCTCTACCTGTGGCCACAGCACAGCTCCACCTTCCTCTTCCTCAGCTATGGTTATGACTAAGTTCCAGGAGTATGGTTCTTCCTTGCCTTTCACATCTAGGGGTGGCTACAACATCTCCCCATTGCTAATCTTTGTGTACTCTACCGAACCTCATCTATTCCTCATCATTCCAACATCTCTAAATAAAAGTCCCTTCATTAAATTACCTGAAATTGATCATTGTAAATCTACCATCTAAAGTAGATGTTATGGCTTCATGGCTGTAGTTCAGTGAGTAAGGTGCCAGCCACATACACTGAGGCTGGTGGGTTCACACCCAGCCTGAGCCTGCTAAACAACAGTGACAACGGCAACCAAAAAAAATAGCCGGGTGTTATGGTGGGTGCCTGTAGTCCCAGCTACTTGGGAGGTTGAGGCAACAGAATCGCTTAAGCCCAAGAGTTAGAGTTTGCTATGAGCTGTGCCAGCACAGCACTCAACTGAGGGAGACATAGTGAGATTCTGTCTCAAATACATACATAAATAAATAAATAAATAAATAAATAAATAAATAAGGCAGATGTTACTTCAGAGCTATAAGAGTCATAGCCACGTATGGTTGTAGTTTTAGATACTCAAGAGACTGAGGTGAGAGGATCAGTTGAGCCCAGCCTGGGCAACATAGAGAGACCCCCGTCTCCAAAAAGAAAAAAAAAAAACAACAAAAAACCAAGGGCAACCTGGGCAACGTAGAGAGACCCCGTCTCAAAAAAAAAAAAAAAAAAAAAAAAAAGAAAGAAAGAAAGAAAAACATTGAAAAAAAAAAAAAAGATCACATTAGACCCATCATACAATCAAGTGATTCATTGTTGCTTGACCCTGATGTATTAAAAGGTGTTGGAGGAAACACGAAAGACTCAGGAGCAGAGTCACAGAACGTGCCCTAAACAAGGAAAATCAGGAATGGGCTCAGAAAACATGATAACTGAGATCTGAAGGATGAGAAGGGCTTTAGGATGCCTGGAAGAGGAGTGAGCCAAGGAAAAGGTGTGGGAATCAGAGAGACAGTGTCGTGTGGATTTTTGTTTGGGAGGCACAGACTGGGAGGGAGAGGATGGAGGTCGTGAAGGGGCACAGCTGATGAAGCCTGAGAGGAGGAGGCATCAGGAGACAAGGAAAGGCATCCTGAAAAACGGTGTTGGGAAATACACCCTCTGAGAAAGGATGAAAACTTCAGTGCCAGCAGTCAGCTCTTTGGGGCATCTCTGCTTTTTCTACCCATTACTGACTCTCTTTCTTCTGTAACAAGTTGGCACAGTTTTTCTCTGAGCAACAGGCTTTTCCTTGGGATCAGTAACCACATGAGGCAGGGGCATATCTCTCACGTGTCAGCGTTGCTGTAAGCACGTGACCAATGTTTAGGAAATAAGTTTAATTCTTTACCTTGGCCACAGTGATTGGCTCAAAGAGTGGCACAGGATTCAAGCCAGCCAGTAAGAATTGTTGCTGGAAGTTGTAAGCTCTATGGGCTGGCTCTAAGGACAGCCAGAGCCTAAAGTTAGTTCCTCTATGAGGAGAAAATCAGCAAAAGAGTGAAGCCGACAGAGAAGACAGCAGATCTTAGAGAAAATGAAGGGAAGAGGAGGAAGGAGCCTGATTTTTTTTTTTTTTAATATAAATCAGAGATAGGGTCTTTCTCTGTTGCCCAGGCTGGCCAGCGGTCGTGTACTCAATGAAACCTCAACCTCCTGGACTCAAGTGATCCCTTTGCCTCAGTCTCCCTAGCAACAGGACTATAGGTGCACATGCCTAGCTAATTTTTAAAAATTTTTATGAAGTTGGGCTCTTTCTATGTTCTCCTGAACTCAGTCTCTTGAGCCAATACATTCTTATTTTCTCTTTAAACCAGTTTGAATTATATTTCTGTCACTAGCAACCAATAGTATTTTTTTAAGCACCAGCTATGTACTTTTATTTATTTATTTATTTTACATGTACATGAATTTATTTCATTTCCACTTTTTCCCTTCACAAAATTAAAGAGGCTTAAAATTTAATCACAATAACAATGTTTAAGATAAGGACGAGAAACAAAAACCACGTAAAGAACAAACGAAGATAAATACAATTGGAAAAGAAATCAGATGATTGTTGCAACAAAATATTGAGCAATAATAATATTAAATGATAATGCAATAAGAGTAACATCCCCATTGTCAGATATGTCTCTCATAGAATGCTTTGACTCTGAGGTTCAGTATGGAGTCATTAGTTAACTTCTTTCTTTTTTTCCCAAAGTCTCAAAAAATAGAGAATATTCATTTTTATAAATAAAAATGGAAGAAAATTTCAAAAAACAGATCATGCCAAATCTTATGGAAAAAGAAGAAATTTTTCAAAATTATTCTACTTCATATGGATATACCTGATATTAAAATTGGAAAAAATACATTATTATAAAGGAAAATTACAATCATGTTTCACTTATAAATGAGGATGCCATATCCTAAACAACATATTAACAAGTTTAATTAAAAATTATTGGTCAAATAATGCACTTTGGTCAAAATTAAATCCAATATATGTGAGAATTGGTCACTATTTTCTTTCTTTTTTTTTTTTTTTTTGCAACCAATAATATTTTACATCAGGAAAAAAACTCTGGAGGAGGAAGCACATTTTATTTGCAATGTAGAATATTAAGAAAATCAAGCTTTTCTATTGTTCCTGGACAAGTACTATCAAACAGAAATATAATGCAAGCCTTATATAACACTTAAAAATTTCTCATCACTACATTAAAGAAAAACAGGGGAAATAAATTTTAATAAATTATTTAGTCCCATATAAAAGGGTTAGCATTTCAAAATATAGCAATATGAAAAAGCATATTCTGTTTCTATTTTCATATTTAAATTTAATTACTTAAAATGAAATACAATTAAAAATTCTCTCCTCAATTATACTGGACACATTTCAAAAGTTCGCTAACATTAGACACCAGACCACTAGGTTGCAGACCCAGAGTACAGGATGAGTGGACAGCAGTCCAGTTGAAATTGAAACTGTAGTCAAATTTGGGGGTCTTCGAATGAGGAAATATTATATATTTTTGAATGAGGAAGTGATGTAAGTGAAACAATGGATGAAAAAAAAATCTGTCAGCAACAGTCTCTTTAAATCCTCTCTGATTTCCTAGTCATATTAAAGATGCTTTTTGCTATAATCTTCTTGCTTGAAATCATAAGGACACATGTCAGATTTTTCAGAGGCCTAAATCCTTACCATTTAGAGTATGGCAGCCAGACAAACCATTTCATGTTGAGGAGGATTTTCTCAAACATTACCCATGCATTTTTTTTCTTTTCTTTTTTTCTTTTTGCTCCTAATGAGAGCTGGAACATCCCCAATACCTTATTATTATTATTATTATTATTATTATTATTATTATTATTATTATTATGGCCTGGGCTGGGTTTGAACCCACTACCTCCAGCATAAGGGGCCAGCGTCCCACTCCTTGAGCCACAGGAGCCGCCCTCCCCAATACCTTATATAACATTGTCTTTCTGATTCTTCCATTGGAGAGAGTGGAAGAATGGAGTCCAATATAAGATGCACAGATAATTAAGGTCATGTTTTGTAATGCACAACTAAAAGACCAATGCTGGGGCGGTGCCTGTGGCTCAAAGAGGTAAGGCACCAGCCCCACATGCTGGAGGTGGCAGGTTCAAACCCAGCCCCGGCCAAAAACTGGAAAAAAAAAAAAGAAAGACCAATTCTAATTTGAGATGTGAAGATGTGATGAAATAGCAAACAAAAAGAATCTTGGAGTCAAGGAGATACACTGCTATCAACTTCAAATGGGAAAAAAAAATATGCTTTGTTTTATTCCTGCCCCATCCCAGGTCCTTGTTACAGTAGACTCCAAAAATATTTGTTTAATGGAGCCAGTGAATTATAAAATACAAATAATATATTATCTGTCTACGCTTCTTGGACAAGTAATATAAAATAAAACAGAACTCCTTAAAATAGTTTTTAATTTTTAATATACTTAACATATTCGAATATCTTTTTGATTAAATTTTTCTGATCAACACTCCATTTTATTTCTATTTTCTCATAAATGTGAAAATGAATTAAAGATATAATACTTTTTACCTGAAACATTCATTACAATTTTAATCATACAATTTGATGAGGTCTAAGAGTCTTCATGTCCCTAAAAATGAATTATGTTGGCAGAAAACTTTCTTTTTTGTGAGAAACACCCTTTTCTGTAAGAACATTTCAAATTCCTGAGCAGAACCATGTTGTAGAGTTAGTGAAACACTTTTTGTTTCTCCCAATTGAATGACAGCTGTGTTTGTTATTTCTACCGTGAAACAAAGAAAGGACATGTTCTCCTTCAATGCTACACAGACGCTACAACAGAGGAGCATGTTTCAAAAGAGGGGTCAAGTCAGGAAAAACGTCCCCAGAGGGAAGTTCCTGGAGACCGGCCACATGGAGCCCTAGAGAAGGCAGCACAGCAGCCCTGGGTGAAGGCCGGATCAAGTCACAGTCGCTGTGAGATGACAGTGGCTGCTGTCAGAACCAGAATGCTGGGGAGAAACGGGGCTGTTAGTGCTGCAAGATCTCACAAACCGACACTCTGGCTTCATTTCCTTGCTTTTGTTGGTTTGGAGCTATGAGGAGACCCTTATTTGGAAGTGAGATTCACAGTTTGTGGAACTATAAAACATCAAAAAGGGAAGTGATATTTCTTGGAGAGGATTTAATCTCTGGTTTTTGGAGGCAACTGTCTTGGTCGGTAGAATCAACTATTTTTGACATCTGAAGACCAGTTCTGACAATGATGAATACGTATACCCTTTGGGGGAGCCACAGACGGAGCCCTTGGTGGTCATGTGGAATAGCTTTACAATGTACTATTTTATTTTATTATGAAACATTTAGAAATTGGGCCTTAATGTATTCTGTTCTTCCCAATAGCCAATTACTAGAAGTTACACAGTTTTTTGAAGGCTTCAAATGAAGTCACTTATGTTTCACGGTGACTGAAAATTTACAAAAATATGAAAGCTCAAATTCTTGGCATTTACCAGGGAAAACAAGCCCTTATTCTGTGTTCTCAACTAAACTGGTGATTTGAAAGGTTTCGAGTAACAAAATATGGTTTGGACATTTGCTTCCTGAAAATGCTATTTTGCTGATACATATACATACAAACACAAATAAAAACATATAATACATACATACAAAAAGAATGTATGCACATACATATATATATATAATATGTAGTTTTTGGTGGGTGGGAGTTTGAAGCACTGTGTAATCATAAAGTTTGGAAAATACAAACCCACCTACAAGACAGACAGTAAAGTTCACTGTTTATTACAATCATCTGGGGATTATTACTATTCAATTTTTGTTTGCATCTTTCCAGATTCATGTGTATGTGTGTGTGTGTGCATCACAGGAAATGCTTCCGTCCATGAGAGATTACATATACGTCAGTGGCCCCATAAAATTAAAATACTATAACTTCACTGTACCTTTTCTATGTTTACATATGTTTATATACACAAATGTTTAGCTGATGTTACAGTTGCCTACAATATCTAATACAGTAAAATACGATACCGATTTGTATCCTAACAGAACGAGGCTGTACTCTATAGCCTGGCTGTATGTTAAGCTATAAGGTAACATCTAGGTTTGTATAAGTACACACTATGCACAGGGACAAAGTTGTTTAAAAACACGTTTCTTAGACCATATTCCCATCATGAAGTGACACGTAACATAGAGAGAGGGTTTTTTTTTCAGAAATGAAATTATGTAAAAACATAGGGGAGTCCTACATAACTGCTTCTCTATTGCTATTACTACAGACCCACAAAATACAGGTGACAAAGATACCAGAAATTCAATAAGACATAAAAATTCCTATTCACAACATCATTTCCATATGATTGAACAATTTTCTATATTCTTACAGAACATTTATGTATATTCAGGCTGCTGAATTATTTGGATGTACGATTTTAAGAACTTTTGTAAAAGCTATCGCCTGAAGTTTTGAACTACTGATCTTTTAAAAACAAATCAAGATGGGTTGGCTATATTGATTGCCCTATGGTCAAAGCAACTTAAACTGCTGTAGCTTCTGTTGTTATCAATAAAATCACACAATATATTTTTGCTCCAAGCTAGGATTAGCCGCAACTTGCAAGAGGTAGGTTTCGAAATAGGTAATTATGTGACTTCAGGAATTAAGTATTAGTGGTTCTTATGCTAAAGTGAGTGACATACATCAGTAATTATTTCCACAAAACCGGCAAAAGCTTCTAAAAAAGAGGGAAGATCTGGAGGAGATCTCTAATGAAAGAGCTTTAGTACTTAAAAAAGTTAGTTGGGAAAATGAAGATTTCGCAGAAAAATAACCAGTGCACATTGTACTAAAAATGATAAAGAGATCAAAATTCACTGAAGAATTTATGTCAGAAGCAGCAGAAGTACTATTTCGAAAATGGCAATTTCTTTTTAATTGGTAAACAAAAGTCTAAAGAGTTAAGTTTAGAAATAACATCATCTTCTGCGTACTCATCATGGGAAGGAAACATAATTAACTCTTGGATACGTCGTCATTTGGCATTTTATTCTTTATGTAGCCCTTGTAAACAAACTCTAAAGTGCCAGGGGTGGTTGAAAAAGTGTTGGGGTTATTATAAAAGAGACAGGAATGGGAAAAGCACCTTTGTGAGAAATAAGTAATATGTCTTGCGAGTGACACATACTCAACAAACTTTTAGAATAAATGACTCACTGGAATTATCTGAAATTGCAGAGACTCATCAAAGAAGGGCAGTTCACCACAACATGCTTTAACGTGTTCTAAGTAATTTGGTTTCCACAGTGATTTGATTACTCCTCTTCAATTAATTTCAGAAATACAGACTCCAAGTTTTATTGGGATGTGATCCAAAAATTTATTTGTGTGTCTGTTGTTTGAATTTGCTCCCCCATAGTTATAAGGTTATATGCTTTCTTGTTAACTTTTCCAACTGGTTCATGAAAGTCTTCTTACCCAATGGCGCCTATAAGAACCCTCATATATCAGACGTAGTAGGCAGTGATTGTTAATTTTGCTAGATGTGATAATGGTATGGTGGTGATAGTTTCTAAGGTTTTCTATAGTTATATTATATTATATATTATATTATAATGTTAAATTATATTTATTTTGAGACAGAGTCTCACTTTGTCACTATAGGTAGAGTGCTGTGGCATCATAGCTCACGTCATAGCAACCTCATACTCTTGGGCAAGTGATTCTCTTGCCTCAGCCTTCTAAATAGCTGGGACTACAGATGCCTGCCACAATACCCAGAGACAGGTCTTGCTCTTGCTCAGGCTGATTTCAAACTCATGAGCTCAGGCAGTCCACCTGTCTATGCCTTCCAGAGTGCTGGGATTACATGTGTGAGCCACCCCACCCTGCCAAGTTTTGTCATATTTTACATAAGTATATATTGTTTATTATAATTCTTTTAGCTTTATATAATTTTCAAATTACCACAGACATAGCAAGTTAAAGCAATTCGAATTTATTACCTCCAGTTTCTGTGGGCCATTAATCTTGCACAGTGTGACTGGACTCTCCTATCAGAGTCTTCAAATGCCAAAAACAAGGCATCATCAGGGGTTACTATTCCCATATGAGGCTTAGGGTCCAAGCTCTTATAGGTTGTGAACAAAATTTAGTTCTCTGTGGTTTTAGGACTGAAGTTCCCATTTTCTTACTTGCTGATGACCAGGAGTTGCCTGAAGTTCCTAGAGGCCCCATTCTTTGTGACCCGGCCACCTCTGTCTTCCAACTAGAAGGGAGAACGTCTTACATGTCTAGTCCTCCCTGTGTTGACTCTCCAGCTCTTTTTCTGTCCCTGTCCTCTAGACCAAGACTTAAAGGGCTCATATGACTAGGCAAGGCCTACCCAGATTATCATTCCATGTTAAGGTCAGTTGATGTAGGATTTAGTTACTTTTGCAAAATCCTTTAGAGCAGTGTGTAGGTTAAGTGTTTGAATAACTGGGAAGACATATGTGTGCATCGGGGTCCAGGAATCTAGGGGGACCATCTTAGAATTCTGTCTACCATAAGGCCTATGAGTTCAATACATACTGACATGTATGAGAGGAGAATTACATCATATGTGGGATTTACATTAGACAACAAAAGAATAAAGAATAGATGCAGTAAAACCGGCAAAAAAATGAGTTGTTCAAATTGAATTATGTATTTGTGGGCTCATTTTACTATCGTTTCTGCTTCTTTTGTGTTTGGAATTGTCCACTAAAAATGTAAATAAAAAACCTATCCCTCAACCTTAAACCCAAGACCCAGCCTTTGGTTGCCCTAAAGTCTAATGTTGTTGAACCTAAACTCATAGTCTGGGCCTTCCTTTCTTCTGGAGCTCCAAGGGAGAGTGGGAGTGAGAGAGTCTCAAGGCACATCTTGGATGAACAGGATGACAGGTGTTAGGGCATGAATAAAGAGTAAGTATTAGCCACCCTGAAGGTGAGGAGTGGGGCAGGTAGTGGGAAGGGGTAAGGAAATAAGGTGCCTGAAAAAGAGGCACTGTCTTCCAGAAAAGGAATGTTAGTGATAAAGGTAGAAGGGATGACAGAGTTTAAAATATCCCCATTGGCCAGACGCAGTGGCTCATGCCTGTAATCCCAGCACTCTGAGAGGTCAAGGCAGGTGGATTGCTGGAGCTCAGGAGTTTGAGACCAGCGTGAGCCAGAGTGAGACCCCATCTCTAAAACTAGCTGGGTTTTGTGGCAGGTGCCTATAGTCCCAGCTACTGGGGAGGCTGAGGCAATAGAATCACTTGAGCCCAACAATTTGAGATTGCTGTGAACTATGACACCACAGTACTCTACCTAGGGTGGCAAGTGATACTCCGTCTCAATAAATAAATAAGTAAATAATCACCATTATCCACCCCCCCAAAGTATTATGTAATTTAGGCAAGGATATCAGAAATAGGCAAACTAATTGGTGAATTCTTATAGAGAATAGAATATTCACCCAGTTTTAAATGAATATTTACATATTCTCTTCTCTAAGAAGCCTTCACCAATTAGCTTGCCTATTTTTGATATCCTTGCCTAAATTACATAATATCATTCACCCCACAGGTAGATTTTTATTTTAATCACAGAGACAAGTAGATCTTTATAATGGAGAGATCTTGAGATCCTGACTTGAACTGAATGATCACCAGTAATCAGACAATATAATTTTATGTGATTCCTATTGCTGATTAATGAAATTGGAAATATGTAGCACCACCTACCTGCCTAATATTTAAGGAAATGCACAGCAGTGCATTTTACAAGACAACTTTTGAGGCTTAGATGCTCACAAAATTCACTGTCATTAAAAAATAAAAACTAAGAGTAAGGCATAGTAGCTGGCACCTGTAATCCTAGCAATCTGGGAGGCCAAGGCTGGCAGATCTCCTGACTTCAGGAGTTTGAGACCAGCCTGAGCAAAGTAAGACTTTGTGTCTACTAAAAATAGAAAAACCAACTGGGCCCTGTAGAAGGTGCCTATAGTCTCAGCTACTCCAGAGGCTGACACAAGAGGATTGCTTGAGCCAACACAAGAGTTGGAGGTTGTTGTGGGCTATGATGCCATAGCACTCTAGTCATGGTGATGGAATAAGACTCTGTCTCAAAATAAAAACAAAAACAAAACACACACACAAACAAAAAGACAAAAAAAAATAAAGAACACTAAAAACATAGGAATTATCTTAAATTAAAAGGCTCCAATGAGTCTTAACTAAAATGCGATAAATGAACTTTGACTAGATTATGGTTTAAAAAATAAAACATATGGGTGGCACCTTTGGCTCAAAGGAGTAGGATGTCAGCACCCATATGCTAGAGGTGGTGGGTTCAAACCCCCCTGGCCAAAAACTGCAAAAAAAAAAAAAAAAAGGAAATAGTGGGACCACAACTGTGGTTCATCTTATAAGGGTACATGTGAATTTTTCTAAATGTAGAATATAAATGTCTTAACACAATAACTAAGAGGTTGCCATGAAGGCTATGTTAACCAGTTTGATGAAAATATTTCAAATTGTATATAAAACCAGCACACTGTACCCCATGACTGCATTAATGTACACAGCTATGATTTAATAAAAAAATTTAAAAAATTAAAAATAAATAAAATACCTTATTTTTCATGGTATAAAAGACCTGATGGAGATAAACTTGACTGTGAATGATACATCAGATGTCATAAATCCTATGAGCAATTCTGAGGATAATAATAGTATTTTACTTTTGTAGGAGAATGTCATACTTAACTGTGTTTTAAAACAATTAGGGGTAAAATATCACGGCGTTTAAAAGCAAGAGATTAAACAAAAGGTTCAGCATTCATACATACGTACTTACATGTAGGTGAAGGGAGAGAGAACAAAGAAACTAGTCAAAATGTTCACAATTAGTGAAGATTCTACAGGTGCTAATTATGTTAAATCAACTCTTCTGTAGGTTTAAGTGTAAAGGAAAAAGTCAAAGTCTTTATTGGCTTTCTTTTACATTTGTTTGGATTTGGAATAAAACACCTCCAAGCTCTTTATCATTTGATTGTATGTAACCGGAACAAAAGAGAAGGCAATAGTTGAATTAGTCAAGAATTTAATATGATAGACTAGCAGGATAACAATGTGATATGATGATGACATGGACAGTTAATTTAAAACAATTTTATAAATAGTACATAGTCCTTTGTCTTGCACATAATTAACTTTGGTTCATCATTTGTTGATGGAATGATGCACAAAAAATTTTTGTAGAAACTATTTTATTTTATTTTATAATTTTTGAGATACGATGTCACCATTATATCCAAGCTGGAGGATAGTGGCATGATCAGAACTCTTTCTAACCTACAACATCTGGGCTCAAGCAATCCTCCTACCTCCGTCTTCCTTAGTAGCTGGGTCTACAGGCATGTGCCACTACACTTGGATAATTAAAAAAAAACTTTTTGGGGGCAGTGCCTGTGGCTCAGTGGGTAGGACGCCCGTCCCATAAACCAAGGGTGGCGGGTTCAAACCTGGGCCCGGCCAAACTGCAACAAAACAATATAGCTGGGCGTGTGGAGGGTACCTGTAGTTCCAGCTACTTGGGAGGCTAAGGCAAGAGAATCGCTTAAGCCCAGGTGTTGGAGGTTGCTGTGAGCTGTGACATACTCACAAGGGCAATAATGTGAGACTCTGTCTTTAAAAAAAAAAAAATCTTTTTAAAATAAAGACAGGGTCTCTCTTATTTTGCCCAGGCTGGTCTTAAACTCCTGGCCTCCAGTGATCTTGCACTGGCCTCCCAGAGTTCAGGGATTACAAATGTGAATCACTATGCCTGGCCAGAAATACTTTAAATATAACTAATAATCCAATTATTTCCACTTTGGGCATAATAGTTGCAGACATGGTTTACATATACTAAGAGGCCTATTCATTTCATATCCACAATATATTTCTTGAAAATATAAAATTTTAAAGATAAAATATAGTAAATACTTTTTAAAACTATGGACAATTTGAACATAGGATTACCATAATTATCATATTTTATCACATTTACCGTGTTATTTTTTCACATCATTATTTTGTCATATTTATCATATTATTTTATTTGTATACACAATATATTATTGAAGTACTGAACAGATTGTTGTCCACTCTGACTTCTTAAGGAAATGGTTTCAATTTTTTATTTACTTAATATTTAATTTTTTATTCTTCATTCTCAATTCTTCGATTTTTTATTCTTGGTTTTTTAGCAAATAGTATGTTGGAAAAATTAACAATTCTCAATTAGTGAGCATTCATTAAAAATATTCCTTATAAACTTACACTTGCTATTTAGTGGCAAGGTTGAGGAGCAGAAATATTTTAAAGTAAGTTGTACCCACAAGAATTTAAGCTATTCTAGTGAAAAATTCCAAAACTGTTACACAGAAATCCGGAAGAAAACTTACTGAATTGTTGACAAATCACACTCTTTCTCCATGGTGACATAAAATATTGTTAGGAAAAACCAAAAAAGAAGCTTCTCCATCAAAAGTAAAAGTAAACTGAAAATAAATCAAGGTATATTTCTTAAGTTATTTCCTGCCTATACTGAAAATATCAACCAATTATCTTACACATAAATAATTTTGATATCCTGTTTTTCTGTTATTAGTTTGTTCATATTGAGATATTTCATTAAAATTATCATGTATGAAAATCTATTATAATTTTATGTTTAAAATTGTACTGAAAGTAAAAAAGACAATGAAAATTTGCAGTTCGGATGTTTTACTTTCCATTTTACTATGTAAGAAAGTAATGTCTAGGGAGGTGCCTGTGGCTCAAAGGAGTAGGGTGCTGGCCCCATATGACGGAGGTGGCGGGTTCAAACCCAGCCCCAGCCAAAAACTGCAAAAAAAAAAAAAAAAAGAAAGAAAGTAATGTCTACTTAAGAATAAAAGCACAATTGACATAATAAGAAATGATATATCTTGGTGAAGTTTTAGATACAGCATTATTGAAAAATTTGTCTAGAGTGTATTTTTTTGAAAATAAAAAACAAAATACCTTCCTAGAGTGAAAGTACATGTGCTTCCCATTTGAAGTCACATAGGTTCCTAATCACTAATCCACACATCTTCCAATGTGCTCTCAGACTATAGTCCGTGGACCCAGACACCAACTGGTTATTTTGTCTTTGTTCAGCTAAAACTTAGTTTTATCTCCCTTACAAACATCTGTTGACACATAATTTTATGTGTCAATTTGAAATGCCCAGATAGCTGATAAAGTATTGTTTCTGAGTATGGTGGTGAGCATGTTTCCAGAAGAGACCAGCATCTGAATCAGTACACTGAGGAAAGAGCTTCTTCTGTCACCAACATGGCAGGTATCATCCAACCTGTTGTGGGTCCCCAAGGAATAAAAAACTGGAGCAAGGGTTTATTCTCTCTCTCCTTGAGCTGAGACATCCAACTTCTCTGTCCCTGGACATCAGAGCTCCATCCCTGGCTGTCTTGGGTCTCCAGCTAGTAGACGGCATATTGTGAAATGTTGTGGCCTCTGTAATCATATGAGCCAATTTCCACAAATTTCCTTATATATCTCTGTGTTCATCTTTTGGTTCTTTTCCTGAACTCTGACTAATCTAACATCCAAACTTGTACATAACATTAATTTTGTAAATTTGATTATACTATGGATTTTGCAATTATTCTTTTTCTCTTCAAACACTAATGTAAATTTGAGTTAATGATGAAGGAATTCTGCTGTGTCATGTACTAATAGTGCCTCATTTTCATCTCACAGTAAATATTCTGATGGCGGTGGCCACATTTCACCCTGATATAATTTACATTCTCCGTATGACTTACACAACATTACTTACAATTATAAACACATGCAGTTGATATTTGTTGAATGACTGAATCAACAAATGAACTATTTTTTAGTAGATTTCCCAGAATTATTGTCATATTTCTATTTCTCTCTCTTTCTAATCTTAATGTATTACAAATTTCAAAATTGGCAAAACTTATAATAAATTCTTACTACTGAAGCATTACTCTTTGTTCACAATAACAATACGTTTAACGAAACAATAAGAAAGAAATATTAATTCTACCCTGGGACAACTCATAGGCCAAATTCACATCTTTGTCTGATTTATTTCCATCTGTTTTATCTTAGCTTGGTCAAGAAAACAATAGAATCTTTAACTGTACTATAGAAGACTGGAAATGTGACCGACTCATTGTACTGTCATTATGGTAATAGTTATTTCGCAGAGGATGTTGTTACGAGGAAGTCCCATGGTTAACTATACGGAAGACAGGAAAGTGGTGGTAGCTCCGTGCCTGGTGCTTTATGGCTCTCTGATTCATAGCCCTTATGTTGAATAAAATAATGTGTATCACACCCTCTCTAAGAAATTTTCCAAATTTTATTTATTTTTTTAACTTTTTTTTTTCTAAATTTCAGATTAATATGAGGTGGATAAACGATTAGGTTACATTGTTTGCATTGGTTAGGTACAGTGCAAGTTGTAGTTGAGCCCTTCACCCAAGGGACGTGCTGTATACCCTTCCATTATGTCCCTTAGGTGAGAGTTCAACAATCCTTGTCTCTCCCTTGTGCCCCCAACTTGAATGTAATTATGTTTTTCTCTCATGTGGGCAAGTAGTTGTTATCTATTAGCATCAGATTAGGTCAAGACCGAAAATCATCTGGGTGTGCTTCTCCTCCTTGGATGTGTAGATACCTTAATTCTGCACCAGGCTCAGCGCCTGTGGCTCAATCGGCTAAGGCGCCAGCCACGTACACCTAAGGTGGCAGGTTCGAATCCCCAGCCCGGACCCGCCAAACGACAATGATGGCTGCAACCAAAAAATGGCCGGGCATTGTGGTGGGTGCCTGTGGTCCCAGCTACTTGGGAGGTGGAGGCAGGAGACTCGCTTGAGCCCAGGAGTTGGAGGTTGCATGAGCTGTGATGCCATGGCACTCTACCCAGGG
>CAUYQV010135599.1:0-95626 GCA_963574575.1 Galagoides demidoff
TCCTGTACTTGCCCCATGATTCTTCAAAGACCAGCAAGCCATGCTCTACATCAGGGCCAATACAGGTGTACCATCAGCAGACAGTCTCCCACTCAGGCTGGGGTTAGGCCTCTATATATGCCAAGCACATCATAGGAAGACCAGGCCTGGGGCCTAAACACACATCCCTTGCTGTAACATCGTAGACTACGGGATGGCTCACACTGAGGACAGAGCCCATGCTCAATCCAAAATGCAGCCCATGCTCCACAGAGGAAACATTCCCAGGCCAAGGACCAGAAGGGTGTGATAGCCTCCAGGCAGACCCATCATGCCATCCCTGATCTTACAGGAAATCCTCACTGGGATCGAGTCTTCTCCTCTGAAATGCCCTCTATTCAGCACCCAAGGTTCTTTTCCAGCTGCTGTCAGCTGGACCCAATAGGGATGGGACACGTGGAACACCCCAGACCCTGCCCTGCCTCACCCCTTTTCTGAGCATGCCTCCTGCTGGCCTGTGCTCTCCTGGATGCTGTTCTCTGGGCCCTCAAAGACCTCCCCAAAGACCCCATTCTTCACACAACTCCCAGGTGACCTGAGAGTCCCTCCCTCCTCAGGTGTCCCCTCCTGATACGAGAGTTTCATCTTCTATAGGTTCTTGGTCTCAGCAATTCAGAGAATGAATCACAGATCATGGTAAGACAGGATTTCTTTACAGAAAAAAAAAAAAAGAATACAAAAACACCAAAGCTCTCTGGCCTCCTTCTGCCCTCCTTCTCTCTCTCCCTTTTGTCTTCCCCCTCACTCTTCTCTACTCTCTCTCTCTTCTCTTCCCCACTCTCTCCTTATCTTTTTCCCCTCTTTTCTCTTCTCCTTGGTGCTGCTCTGCAGCCTCCCTCCCCCCACCAATAAAAACCTTTGGTACAAAAATAAATAAATAAATAACACCAAAACTCCTGGGAGAACCCAGGTCAGGGGTGTTGGGGGGAAGCTCTCTTGGTCCCTCTCTCTGCCTCTCTCTGGGCTCTTTGCTCAGGGGTGTATATAGTCACATGGGGTTGTTTAGCCAGAACTCAATTCTCACATATAGCCCGTGTGGGTCCTCTAAAGTTACATTCAGCGGGGAACTCAGTTGTTACATTTAGCAGCAGGGGCCCAGAACTCAAACAATGGCTACAATCCCTTTCTTTCAGGCCTAGGAAACTTACATGAAGTTGACCAGGCCATGAAATGGTTGGGTTTCCCCATCAGAGGGAAGTGCAAGGGAAGGGAGACCTAAGGTGCTGGTGTCTTCCCAGCAGTTATCTGGCCCCGGTGGCTACTGGAGCCTCCAGCGCCCCACTCCACCCACCAGCCAGCTGGTTCCACTGGCTGCCACTGCACCAAGATCCCAGGGCTAAGGCATCAGGGCCTCCAGCTCAGCTGGCTGAGGCACCACCTGTCTTGTATCAATTCTCCCTCTCCAACTAGAAACTCTTAACTGCTATTAGGGGAAAAGGGCAAAAGCTAGATCTAACTGCTTCCTGCTGATACAGGCAATGATAGAAGGGGGGCAGTTAGAATTTTTCCAGAAGGAAAGCCCACGATGAATTAGGTCTTGGACTGGAACCATTTTTACTGTGTGTGGCTTGATGACAATTCTGGAAAACACAAATCTGATTAACACATTGAAAGGCAAGGGTAGGACAGTGACAGGAGGGTGTTAATTACAGTGGCAGGTTAGAAGAACAAAGTCAGTGATGCTAAAAGAAAACTATATTAACATTTCCCTGCTGTCTTCTAAACAATAACTTTAAACTTTCTTTAGGCTCACAAGTGTAGGTGGACTGTGATTGAGTCTCTTCATGATCTGCTCCTGTAGAAGGTGGTGAGTTAGAGGATTTTACTCATGAATGATGTATCCAGTATCTATTCCCATAATTTTAACAGCTGTAGAGAAGACAAGATAACAGAAAAGGGGCCTTCCCAAGTTGGGGTTAGGGAAGCTGAATTGGAGGGAAGAGTTTTGATCATGATTAGATCTCTAGGACAGAAAAGCTCTTTTAGTGTTGAATGTGAAAATGTAGTTGGGAGGTTTTTAAGGATTTGTTGAAATTTACCTAAATAAGTAATATGCTTTACTAATTTTGTAGTTTCTTGATCTAGTAATAAATTGTTAATTTAAAAAGGTCCTCCATATAATAATTCACTTGGGCTACAGTCGAGTTTCTGAGGTAAATTTCTTATTCTAAGGAGAACAATGGAAAGCAATTTAGTCCAAGGGAGAGGAGTCTCTAGAGTTAGTTTTCCTAACTGTCCTTTGATTTTATCATTCATTTTTTCTACCTTCCCAGAGGATTGGGGTCTCCAAGAGCTGTGTAGATGATATTTTATGCCAAGGGCTTTAGATATTCCCTGTGTGACAGCTGTTTTGAAGGCAGGCCCACTAGCACTTTGCAAACTCTGAGGGAGTCCAAACCTGGGGTTAATCTCATGTACTAAAACCCCTTTACAACCTCTTGGGCCTTTTTTGTCCTGCAAGGGAATGCTTCAACCCAATTAGTAAAAGTATCCACAAATACCAGTAAATATTGTATACCATGTACCTTAGGGAAATAAGTGAAATCCATTTGCCAATCTTCACCTGGATATTTACCTTGTTTTTGTATACCTGGGGGAGCTAGATAGTGATTTAAAGGATCATATCTTTGGCATATTTCACAAGTCCTTATTATCTGTTTTATGGTTTTAAATAATTTTTTGCCATTAGAGAGCTTTAGCCATTTGATAGGTACTTTCAGTGCCAAAATGAAAAGACTGATGTAAAGTTTTAAGTATTTTCCATGGTCTTGCGGCAGGTAATAGCAAAAGTCCACTTCTATTTTGTAGCCAGCCTGATGGAAGTAGTGAAGAGTCTCTAGATAAAGCCCATTCCTTTTCTGTTTGAGTATATTGAGGTGCATGATTCTCAAGTGATCCCTCCCAAACAACGGGTGCCACCAGGGGAATTATCCCTTTCTGTGCTGCCATTTTAGCCTCTTTATCAGCAAGTTGTTTACCTTCAGAAATCTCATCTAAGGTCTTTTGGTGTCCCTTACAATGAATAACTGCTACTTCTTGAGGAGCATAAATGGCTTCTAACAACCTGTCTATTTTATGATAACATTTTATGGGGGAGCCATTGGAAGTTAAGTATTGTCTTTCCTTCTAAATAGTAGCACGGGCTTGTAAAATGAGTAAGGCATATTTTGAGTTAGTGTATATATTGACTCGTTTGTTTCTCCCAATTTCTAAAGCATGGGTTAAGGCTATTAGCTCAGCCAATTGAGCACTGGTTCCTGAAGGGAGAGACACACTCTCAATTGCAGCACACTGAGTGCATAGTCTGCTTTGCAAGTTCATTGTTCTATGAAAGAACTTCCATCTGTATACAAAACCATGTCTGGATTGGGTCTTGCTCTTCCCAACTGTCCCTCAGTAGCCCACACTTCTGGGTTAATTTCTGTTTCTAATAAGGGAAGGCATAGTATAGGTTCTTGTCCCATGTTCCTGTAAATGGTTGTTCCTGCTTTTAGTTAGTATGTCACTCCCCAAAAGGAGAGCAGGACTTTCAGGTATGATTAGGATGGCATGAGAGAACAGCCAATCACCCCGATTGCACTGAAAGGCTGAGAGAAAAATCTGGTAACTGGCTTTCCAGACACCCCCTGTACAGTTACAGATTTGGGGCATAAAATCCAGGGTTAGACAGGAGTACAGAAAAGGTTGCTCTAGCGTCCAGAAGAAATTCTGTCCCCTGACCCTGCACTGGAAGGCAGACCCTTGACGACACAAGCTGGAGCCATGAGAATTTGCCCTGGGCACTCTCAGTCCAGTTTGGGCGCTGATGGGATCACTGTCCCGGGAGGCCTTCGCCACTGAGGACAGGCCACCCTTCAGTGGTTACCCTTGCATTCTGGACAAGGGCAGGGTGGTGTGCCCAGCCGGTGGTGCTGCTGGGGGCCGTCTTTCCTGAAGCGGCCAGTCTGACCACATTGAAAGCACTTGTTCTCAGCTCCTCTGGCTTCCCTCTACCCCTGAATGGTGCTCGTTTGTTGGAGTGCCAAAACACTATCATTTATTTATTTATTTATTTTGCAGTTTTTGGGCCATGGCTGGGTTTGAACCCACCACCTCCAGCATATGGGGCCTGCGCCCTACTCCTTGAACCACAGGAGCCACCCTGTCATTCTTTTCCTTTCACTTCTCTCTTTTTCTTCTTCTCCTGATCTCAGTTATAAAAAACCACAGTGGTCATTGTAAGCAGATTCTCCAGGCTATAATCTGGGCCTAGAGCCAATTTCTGGAGTTTTCTTCAAATGTCTGGGGCTGTCTGAATGATAAATTTGCCTTTTGAAATAATTTGACCTTCTATGGCGTCAGGTGTTAACTGGGTGTGTTTTCGCATCGCCTCCCTAAGCTGCTCAAGAAAGGCTGAGGGACTCTCATTTTGCTGCTGGCAAATAGTAGACAAGTTGGAATAATTCACAGGCTTTTTCTTGGATCAATGTAAACCTTCCTGGATACGTGTTAGAAAATGTTTACACCACCAATCACCTTGTTTCTCAGGGTCCCATTAGGGATCCTTAAAGGGAACTGGCTGTCTTCCTGTGGGGTATCTGTCCCTTTCCTCAGGAGACATACTGAGCCATCTAAGACTTCATTTTTTTCCTTAAAAGTTAAAGTTTGATCTAGTTGTGACACAACATCTATCCAAGAGAGGTCAAAGCTTTGTCCTAACCTTTGGAGAACATCTGTGTACCTATTGGGGTCATCAGAAAATTTTCCTAAATCAACCTTAATTTGCTTTAAATCTGTCAGAGAAAATGGAGTGTATACTTGCGCACTTCCCCTGTCACCACCCGCAGTCTCAACCAAGGGACACAAATATTGTTGCCTTCTGGGGGTTCCAGTAGGATCAGAAAAAACTCTAGGGACAGCTTCCCTCCTGGGGTTTTCTGAATGCATGGAGGAAGATGTGGGAGAAGTAGATGGTGGGTTTGAATTAGGTGGTGACAGTGTCTCTCTCAGGAATCCCTGACCGTTTGGGGAAGTTACTATAGCCAAGAGAGCTGAATCTATCTGACAGGTCTTACACAGTTGGGGGTTGTCCCCGAGACAAAAGAAAGCTTCTACATATGTAATTCAGACCATTTTCTTTCTTGTTTACCAAAAAATATCTAATTGAAAAATGGTATCATAATTTAGAGTACCTCCTGGAGGCCCTTGTTGACCAGTGGAGAGTTGATACTGAGGCCAGGCCTGAGTGCAGAAGAAGACCATACATTCTTTTTTCAGCATCTGGGGATCACACATGTCCCAACATAGCCCAGTGGAGTATTTCAGCAGTATAAGCTGAAAATCTGGTACCTGGGAGCCTGCCCACCTGATGACAGTTCTCTTGGCAAGAGAACATTACCTGGGTGTTCTCTCAGAGAGAAAACATTACCCATCTGTGGGAAAGAACAAACGTCCACCAGCATCTTAATCAATCCCACCCTGTACTCCTGAGCATCCTCTGACCGTACTTTGACCCGCCCTGTTGTCAAAGGGTCTTCTGACCAACCCAAAAAGCCTTCCAGCCAAACAAAAGGAAGCGTCCTTCAATGCTTAGGGAAGAATCCCTGAGGAGGGTGGCCTCCTCAGCTCCTGCACTTGTCTGGAATTGGCCCCTCTTACCAGTGTAGTACTTAGTACCCACTGGCTCTCCTGTGCTTATTACTTGCCGGCAGCACAGCCTGAGAAATCAGATATCAGGGAGCCTGGTCCCACCTGATCCAAGTTCTGCCTCTTTCTGCGCCTGCCCCAGAGTATCCATCCAAAGTGGAGATGAGCCCCGCCCTGGAGAAAACAGCTGTGCGGGGTGCTTGCACATTTAACCTTTTATAATTTCTACAAGCTTTTTCCAAATCTCCAGTAACAAAGGAAAATAGGCTTTCTGTCACCAGCAGGTCTTTTTTTTTTTTTTGAGACAGAGACTCAAGCTGTCCCCCTGGGTAGAGTGCTGTAACATCACAACTCACAGCAACCTCCAACTCCTGGGCTCAAGCAATTCTCCTGCCTCCGCCTTCCAAGTAGCTGGGACTACAGGCGCCCGCCACAACACCTGGCTGTTTCTTGGTTGCAGCCCTCATTGTTGTTTGGTGGGTCCAGGCTAGATTCGAACCCACCAACTCAGGTGTATGTGGCTGGCACCTTAGCCTTTTGAGCCACAAGCCAAGCCACAAGCAGGTATTAAATGCTGTTATCTAAACTCCCTTTCATTCCTAAAGGTTAGCAAGGCAAGAATAATTAAACTCAATGACAAATCAGAGATAAGAAACACTTTGAAACTTCCACATTACAATTAGAAGAAGTCTTAAAGAAACCTGTAAGTATTTTAAACTTCCCCATTTATACCAATAAACCAGAAGAAATCAAATACCCAGGGTCATCTTCATTGCTTTTCTTTATTTTCAAGAGACTGATCTGTAGATGGGGGTTTAGGGCCATTCTTGCCATGGGGAGTTGCCCTTGTCTTCCCTTCACAGGCCTCTGGTTGCTCAGACAAGCTATGGAGGGGAGTCATTTTGCCCTTAGTTTGGAGCTGACTTATAGTTTGTTTGTTTTTTTTTTGAGACGGCGCCTCAAGCTATCCCCCTGGGTAGAGTGCCATGGCATCACAGCTCATAGCAACCTTCAACTCCTGTGCTCGAGTGAGTCTCCTGCCTCCGCCTCCCAAGTAGCTGGGACCACAGGCGCCCACCACAATCATTGTTGTTTGGCGGGCCCGGGCTAGGAATTCGAACCCGCCACCTTAGGTGTACGTGGCTGGCACCTTAGCCGATTGAGCCACAGGCGCCGAGCCGGAGCTGACTTATAGTTAACATGGTTAAGCATTTTTTTCTCAACACATAAAAACACCAATTGAATTTAGGTTTGCAATGAAAAGTAATAAACAGGATCTTACAACATACCTACAACATTACATTTGAAACACACTTAAGACAACTGAAAAATACCAGAATAAACCAGTACAAAATTAACTAAATACATAAGCAATCCTTTACCAACTTTCAAACAAAGCATATATGCTACCAAGGAAGAGAGAGAACCAGACTAGGTTTATAGAGCTAAATAGGAAAAATTTGGGACCATGAAAGAGAAGAGAAGATAGTAAAAGCTGGGAAAGCACGATTTTCCAAAGGCCCTCCCATGTCCTGGGGTCAGAACCACAGGGCCTTTGGGTGGTAACTCCTTGCTCAGCTTTCGACCAGAGAAAAGGAATAAATACAGAACAGATTCAAAAGTCTTCTTCTTCCTTTTTTTTTTTTTGGTTCAAAAGTCTTCTAACATTCCCTTTGGCTTCTCTCTGGAGCCAAGGAAAATTAGAAAGATTGTTCCCCAGCAGCCTCTTTTTTTTGAGACAGAGCCTCAAGCTGTCCCCCTGGGTGGAGTGCTGTGACATCACAGCTCACAGCAACCTCCAACTCCTGGGCTCAAGCGAGTCTCCTGCCTCCGCCTCCCAAGTAGCTGGGACCACAGGCACCCGCCACAATGCCAGGCTATTTTTTGGTTGCAGCCATCATTGTTGTTTGGCAGGCCCAGGCTGAATTCAAACCTGCCACCTTTGAGCCATAGTCGCCAAACCCCCAACAGCCTCTTGCCTATGACCCAGAGGTCTGCAGCCTCACTATGCACATTTACCAGTTGACGGGCATCAAAATTATTAGTCTCCATTATTATAACTACAAAGAAAAGCAGAATAGAAGTAAGTGGTCCCATTACTTACCACAGATCATCTTCTTTCTCCCTACAGGTCACCAAATATGATACCAGAGTTTTGTCTTCTGTAGGTGTTTGGTCTTGGTGATACGGAGAATGAATCCACAGACCACAGATCAGTGGTAAGACAGGATGTATTTATAGAAGAAAAGAATACGAAAACACCAAAACTCCTGGCAGAGAAAACCCAGGTCCAGGGTGTTGGGGGGAAGCTCTCTCGCTCCTTCTCTCTGCCTCTCTCTGGGCTCTTTGCTCAGGGGTGTATATAGTCACAGTTGTTTAGCCAGAACTCAATTGTTGCAGTTAGCAAGCCTGGGTCCTCTAAAATTACACTCAGCCAGAACTCAGTTGTTACATTTAGATGCAAGGGGCAGGAACTCAGTTAAACAATGGCTGCAATCCCTTTCTTTCAGGCCTAGGAAACTTACATGAAATTCACAGGCCTAGAAAAGGTGAGGTTCAGACCAAGTGCAAGGGGAGGGAGACCTAAGGTGCTGAGTCTCCCCAGCAGTTGTCTGACCCCTCTGGCTACTGGAGCCTTCTATGCCCCCCACCCCACCCTCCAGCCCACTAATAAGGCTGCTGGCTGCCGCTGCACCAACCCCACCAGGGCTAAGGTGGCAAGTCCTCTAGCTCAGCTCAGCTGGCTGGGGAGCCATCTGTCCTGTATCACTCTCAAAAAGCCTTGGGCCTAGGCGCCTGTGGCTCAAGTGGCTAAGGCGCCAGCCACATACACCTAAGGTGGTGGGTTCAAATCCAGCCCGGGCCCGCCAAACAACAATGATGGCTGCAACCAAAAAAGTAGCCGGGTGTTGTGGTGGGCACCTGTGGTCCCAGCTACTTGGGAGGCTGAGGCAGAAGACTCGCTTGAGCCCAGGAGTTGAAGGTTGCTGTGAACTGTGATGCTGTAAGACCCAGATTTTCAGCTTTCAGTGCCATTTTGTTGTTAGACTATAGAACTTCCCCTTTCCTACCTCCCCGCCGCCATCTTACATCTGCTTCTCCCTGCCGCCATCTTAGATCTGCTTCCCCTAAACTCAGGCCTTTCCCCCGAAATCAAGCATCCTAATCAACCAATCAAAACTGCACCCCACACCCCTCTTGCCTCATACCACCCCAAACCCCCACCCCTCACCCTTCGTGCTCAGTTAGGAAATCCCCCACCCCTCGTGCCCTGTGCCAATCAAGAGCCACCCCGTTCTCTGACCACCAATCACCCATACTTCCCCATACCCCGACCACCAATCAAAAATGTATCCACCCTCCTTCACCCTTCTTGCTTTCTGTACCCCATAAAAACTTGCCGGACCCTGGGTTCAAGGTTCTTCCTCGGTGTGCCTACCAGGAGAGTCCAGGCCTGGGCGCCCAGGCCTGCTAAATAAAGCTCACCTCTTGCTTTTTACATCGGAGTCTCCCTCAGCTTGCTGGGGGCTACTGGGCTATTTGGGAGAATTTCGGGCGCAACAATGCCATAGCATTCTACCCAGGGGGAGAGCTTGAGGCTCTGTCTCAAAAAAAAAAAAAACAAAAAACCTTGGCTGGTCCCATCCATGGCACTTGGACTTGCCTCTCTGTCACAGTGTAACAGGGTGTGCCCATCTTGCCCCTCATGATCTTAGGCTCTCACGGGTGGGAATCCTATGTCACTCACCTTCAAGTCCCCAGGACTAAGTGTGCTGCCTCTTTCTGAGCCAGGGCTCAAGCAAACTGGGCTAAGGTGACCAAACGTCCTGCTTTTGGTGAGATAGTCCTGCTTTTTAACAATTTGTCCTGCGTCCTGCGGCATTTTAAAAAAGCCTCGATATTTGGAAAGAATGCACGACAAGCTAGGGAACATGAGAGAACAGGAAGGGAATATAAGGTTTTGGGCTGCCATGTGGCTATTTCACCAGGATATGTCTTTTATATTATTTTTGTTAATTTTATAATGTCAAACTTTAATAATAACAAATAATTGTTGAGAACTGATTATAGAGAACTGCTTATCAAAGTTTGCATTGTTGTCAGGCCCTGCCCCCCCCACCCCCCAATGGTGTCCCATTTTACCGATGTTAAAATCTGGTCACCTTATCCTAGCTTTTCCTTTGGGCCTATCACCCCAGGGTTCTTCTCCTCAGAAGAGGCCTTCTGCTCTCCTTCACCTGTCCCACCCTATAACACAGGTGTCCAGGCAATCACTTTCATCTCCTTTGTCCTGAACCCATCTGCTCTTCCCAATCCTTCCATCTCAGGGTCACCTCAGGATTCCCAACGCCATATCCCTGCAGCCTCATCTTACACCCCAAACAGCAGAGAGTAGGGATTAATCACACCATTGTTTCATCTCTTTCATTCTTTTTGGTGCTTTCTGGAAGTGCTTTGTGAGCCATGGTCTCCCTTCTCTTCCTGTCCTTCAGTTTCTTCAACTTTAAAATGGCAGTCAGTTCTGATGGCCACTAGTAGCCTATTAGTGACCTGATCTGAAATTTTGTTTATTCTTTTTGCCCCCTCATTTGATTTCCTCTCCTCCCCAGCCTCAGCTGTCACAAACAGGGAGGGCAATTTTCCATTCCCCAGGAAGTCCTCAAATAAAGATTATTTTTCAATGGATGTGGGAGGAGCTGCACATTATTCTTTTTCAAAATAATGACAGGAGAAGAAAAACAACAACAAAATGCTTGAAGCAAATCAAAACAGGAAAGTCCACCCTTGCAAGAGGAGCCGGGAAGGAAGGTCAGCACCCACAGCATTCTGAGAAACCTTTAGCCCCTGCATTGTGGTTTTATATATTATTAGAGATTTTACAACAAATAAATGAGGGGGAGAAGCTGAATGGTACTGACAATTCTGGTGGGAAGTCGCTCCTGCCTGACAAAGGCCCTGGCTAAAAATACTCGGCCAGGACCTCGATGTTTCCATAAACAGATGGACACCATGGGCCTGGCGGAGGGGCAGAGGCAGTGGGAGGAAATTGTATCTGACAATGATAACAATCTGGCATCTCCCAGAGCTTCACATCCTGGAGTGTCCAGAGGGCTGTCCAGATCTCCACTTGTGCAAATGAGGTGGCTGTAAATAGAATCGCCCAGTGTGGCTGTCCCTCTAGGAGGCCTACAGAACATCTCTCCCGTCCCTCCTCCAGAGCGGTCCACAAAGAGGAGGCAGGTGAGGTCTAGAAGCTGCTGGAAGCCTGGCAGAGGTGAGATGGAGTGCCTGAGTGACTCCATGACCTCCTCAGTCCTAGCTGTGGGCTGAGAAGGTGACAGCTGTTTGTGTGCCTCTTTATATGTGAGTCAGGAAGTCTTACTTATCCTCTTTGGATCTAACCTCTCATATTTGTGACAAGGAAGAGACATGATTCCAGAATGAGTATGTTCAGCCCTGAGACACACATCTGAAGAAGGCCATTGTAACCAAGAGGTGGGGTCGAGGGGATAGGAGACCAGCCATGTGAATACCTCAGGGGATGATTCAGTATGTGAAGCCCTCTCATATGAAAAAAGGATGTGATTTGCTTTCTCTAACTGCAGAGAGTAGAGGATATAAAAACAATGGTGCCATCCTCCTGGTGAAAGCATCCCTTGTCAGGGTTGCCCAGATTGAGAAGGGACGCCAAGCAGGTAGAGCTCCTCATCACTTATGTAGCAACAAAAGTTAAAGGACAGTGGAGATGGGTGGTGATTAAGGATGTAAACACTGGACTAAGGCTTCCCACTCGCTCAGCCCTGTGCATCCCTAGCATGTTACTCAGAGCCCTTGTTTCTTCATCTAAAAAGGAATAATGGAAGTTTCTATTTCATAAATTATCATACAGATTAAATGAGATAATACATATAAATATTATAATACATTGTACTGGATAGTTTAGCCCTCCAGAGGCTTTCTCCGCCCTCTGGGCTCTGCTGTCTATCCTGGAGATCAGCTCTATAGACCATACCTGTGATTTCTCAGGGCTCTGCCTTTCCATTAGCCTGGCTAGTGAAGAGCCCAGGCAGGAGAGCAGAAGGTGCAGGGAGAGTGATCTGGCCATTTATTTTCCTGATTCTCTCTTTCAGTGGCCACTGGGGTTAACAGCACTGCTAGATTTCAGGTCAAAGTCCCTGCCAGTTGATCCTCTCCACAGGCTCTCTCTGGGGTCTAATGACTGTGAATGTGCCTACCCCTTCAAGCCTCACCATTACTAGTCTTGGGATACCGTAAAATCTCTTGTTATTTCCTTACACTCTGCCTGCATTTTTTCCAAGAGTCTCTTTAATTATCTCATCTCAAAGGACTCCAATTTGACTATGGCTTTGTTTCCTATTGGGACCTGGACTGCCTCGTATTGTAGTGACTACCACAAAATAAACATTCAACTTATTCATTCAACAAATATTAATCAAGGGCCCACTGTGTCCAGGGACTGGTCTGCTTAGTGGAGGTTTTTTTTTTTTTTAGTGGAGGTTTGATGAGGAACAAAACAAAGATGGCTCCCTTCCTGGAGCCTTCATTCTAGGGTGGCTTTACTGATATTTACTGAGGACTTTCTGTGCCATATCCACTGATAGTTCTTTATAAGTATTAACTCACATGATCTTACAAAGCTCTGTGAGGTGAAGGCTATTATTATCACTATGTAAGAGATGGGAAAACTGCGATTGGGGAAGATGAGATTGAGTTACTTCCCATGTTAGTAAATGACAGAGCCAAAAGTCAAAGGATAAATGTTAGGATAATCTGAATATTAAATATCAGCTACTAATATGAAAATAGCAAAAATCACTACCATTTAATATTAACTTTGGCATTCACTGTGCTTGCCCTTTCATGTGGCTTAGCTTGCCTGATTTTCACAGCAATCCTGTAAGGTGGTTGCTTTATTCCCAACTGTAGATAAAGGCACCAAGTCCTGACTATTGTATTTAAAATTTGCAGCCTTTCCACACCAGCACTCATTTCCTCCTCTTTATTTTTTTCCCATAAAAGTTATCACCATAAGAAACAGACAACTTTTATTTATTGTCTGTCTTCTCCCGTAGAATGAAGCCTTCAGAAGGATGAGGTTTTCTATGCCTCACTCACAAGTGTACTCCCAGTGCTGGGAACAGTGTCTGGAAACTGGCAGGTGCCTGAAAACTGCGTGTTGTGGGAATAAATGAAACTTATAGTGGTTCTATAAAGCTCCCAAGGGGAAGAGCAGGATTCAAGTCCCCAGGATGTCACCGGCCTTTTTGACAAAGGCCTCTTTAAAATTGGAGGGGGTAGTGGAATTTAAAATCTTGGGTTCTGGTTCTTGGTCTCCCATAACTCCCCTGATCAACCTTGGCTTTTTTGCTCCCACTCTCCTAGATTTCAATCCCCCGGGTTGTGACAATGGAATGAGACTAGGCAATCTCTCATATACTTCCTAGCCCCAATAGATTTAACAAGCAGTGACTCCCCTTGTGGTGAGGGGGACATTATGTCCAGAGCAGGAGAATGGCCAAGTGGGACCTGAGAAAGGCCCAGCACATTTCTTCTTTGCTTCAAGAGGTTGAGGAGGGAGGGCACCCCTAAACTGGGTTTAGCAGGTGGGGCCTGAGCCTTCCTACTCAGGGGCTGGTTCATTTTTCTGACTCACCTGCACAGACCATGTCACCCAGTTTGGGACTCTGACAGAGACATCACTAACCCTTAGGGGTGCTCTATGTTATTCTATGGTTTTAGGCATGGTAGGATACTTTATTAAGGTATTAATGTGTATTTTTCTTGTGATGTAGAAGAATCGGAAGAATGGATTGTGTTTTTTATAAACTCTATATTACCTAAGAGAGCAAACAGGGCTGTGAATCACATGGAGAACAGAGATTCTGTTTTCGAAAGAGGAAGATGAAAAGGCACAGGAGATTTAACAAGTAGTGACTCCCCATGGCCAGTGAAGGGGCCAAGGGGGTGGGGAGGCACACGAATTTGGAGCAGAGAAGTAACTTTTCCGAAAGGGAGGAAGGGAATTGTACTCTTTAAAGTTCAACTGGGGAAAGGGATGCCATTTAAATATTTACAGCAAAGAGAATTTTATAAAGAAGGCTGGTTAGCCCGTGATGGAATTACCGAGAAGCCACATGGGGGATGAGAAAGCAACCCCGAGATTAGCAAAAGCAGGCAAACAGGTTGCCCTAGGCTTGAAGGACAAAAGAAGGAGAGCCTGAGGACAGCTGAAGTCAGAGCTGGTCTGTCCAGTGGGAGCTGGAGCCAGCTTAGAGATGGTGGAGCCACAGGAAAGATGCTGGAGCCACAGAAGAGAAGCAGCAGCTGGTGAAGATGTGCCCTTAGGAAGCAGAGAAGGGGGAGAAAAATTTGGTTTTCCCTCTCACTTCCAGTTTTCTAGCAGTGTCTCACCTTGGGATAGGCTAAAGAACTGTGGCCTGTTTTTTCTAGGCAGGGAACTAGAGGTGAGGTTCTCTGATGAGCAGCACAGATACCAGGGTTGGGACACTGAAGCCGAGCCTTGAGAGCCTCGAAGACACCTGTATCCCCCCAGGCACAGAAGGATGCAGTTCCCCACCTTTGGACGGGACAACTGGGCTTGGTTGACCAGCATGTTAGAGACCATGGCCTTCACCTATTTCTGAGCTCCATCTAGGCTGCCCCTCCAAATGTGATATAGACTGGAGAAAACAGTGTGGAATGGGGCACTATTTTGCCCTAAGCTTCTGTAATAAAATTGATCCCTGAAACAAGGGTTACTGATCTTTCCCACACCCAACTTCTAGAACGAAGGACTTTGTGGAACATTAAGTTTTTTTTTTTTTTTTTACTTGGGAAGCTTGTAATTTTCTCTTCTGCTGCACAGCAGAGTGCAAAGAAGAAAGTAAGAGAAGAAAGGTGGTTTCTTCAGTCTGCACCCTGATGACCCAGGAGGCTTTGACTTCTGTGCCTGTGTTGGAAGTTCATTTCTACTCCTGCCTACAGAGATGGACAATTTCTGTAGCCACAGGACTGCAAATGGTTGAATTCAACAAGTCAGACCGGGGCTCCAGGTGGACCTAAGATGAACAGTGGAAGGTTCTGGCCTTGTGGATGGTCATTACTGGGACTGGAAATCGTAGCCACACCCAAGAAAAGGCTCATCTCTTCCTTCACGGAGGGGTGGTTATTTTCCTGAATGCAACTTCTGGACTCAGAACTGTCATGGCTGTTTGTGGTGGGTTTTCAGACTCCCTCCATCATGTAGCTTTACAACTTCCTCAGCCTTATCTTCTCTAAGTTCTGCAGCAAAGGCTAAGTTAGATATGAAGAGAGACTCATCATCAAAGACCTGGAAGGGCATTTGCCTGAGGCTGTGAGGTCTCCTTAAGGAGGAGAAATAAAAAGGAAAAAGGGGAGACTGGAATGCACAGATGACCCCCAGAGCTTCCACCTCCAGCACCCCAGCCCTGTGAGTCTGCCCTCTTCCCACCCTGGCTCGGTGGAGGCTGCCTCTCTACTGCTTCTCCTCATGGTGATGTGTGGCCAGTGGCTGAATGGGGGGATGGCGACTCTCCCTTTCTCTTCTCACACAGCTGTGCTCTATGGAAACTCATCTGGACTCCCTGAGAGAAAACCCTGCCAGAGCCCCTGTTGCCAGCAATGTTTCTAGAAGCTTCCACATGGGAGACCAACATGGGGTCCTAGGAGGCGAAGAAGCAGTAACAGCAGCAAGAGCACAGGCAGACAGAGGCTGAGGAGCAGAGTGACATGGAACATTCTCTTCTTCCTGCTGGCCCCCTCTCCCCAAGCCATCTCATCCTTTCCATGGCCTGTGAGGCATTTTCAGTGACATCAGGAAGTGAAGCACCTCCTTGTGGAGGGAGCAGGAGGGGTAGGCAGTAGGGCTAGAATCTCTGGGCACCAACCTGTGCCACGGACCTGGTGGGAAGGACTTCTCAGCCCTCAGTGAGGAAGCACAAGGGTAAGACAGGGGCAGAGAGGTTTGCCAGTGGCTGCTGGGACTTAACGTCTCTCCCTCTGAGCTTCCCTGGCCATTCTGCCTCCAGAGTTCTTGTAGCTTTGCATTCAACCTTTCTCTTAACTGCACGTTTAAACTAAGATAAAATAAGGGTATGAGGAGCCTCTTAAGGATGCTTAATGCTGGCTTCTCATTCTCCTTCCACCTCCTTACTAGTTGAGTCACTTTGTTCAATTTCATTAGCTTCTTTGAGCCTAAACCTCAGTGTTATTACCTGCAAAAAGTAGTTGCCAATACTATCTCCCTGATAGGAACTTTTAGAGGAAAAGTGAAGGAAAGGTAGGTAAAGTGCTTGGCCCAGTTTTGTTATGTAGGTATCACTAAACATTGAATAAATTTTAGATCGTGTATCAGTCAGGTGAGGCTGTCTCAGATTGGGCACTCTGGAAGCAGACCCTGAGAGCAGATTTGAGTGTAAGTGTTTTTGGAGCATTAGTAAGAGATGGAGAAGTGAGGCTCAGAAAAGAAGCTGAGATGGGGATGCTGGTGAGACATCACCCCTGGGGGCCATGGGGGCTCAGCCCTACTGGGGGCCTCTGAAAGAGTTGGAGAGCACACCTCAAAGTCGTCCTGAACATTTAGGAAACCAAGCCGCTTATTAGTCTTTGAGGACTGCACTTGGGGTGCACATCCAAGCATGACCTTGGGGCTAGACAGAGATACTGGCAGAGTGACAGGGCACGAGAAGACCCCAGTGGGAACACTGTGTGCTGGGCTGCTCACAGAGCACCAGCCGCATCTGCTCCAGGTGGCTACTCAGAAAAGGCAACCAAAGAGAGTTTAATGAAGAGTTCATTCACATCGGTGTGGGCAGGTTAAAGGAAACCAGTGCAGGATGCTGAAGCAACTGGGGCTAAAGGTAAGAAGCAGCTCTCATTCCTAGTCTTGAAGGTACCAGGGGAACATTTCATTGCTAAGGCCCAGCGAGACAGTAGCCATAGACGGCCCTCCAGAGAGCAGCTGCATCCTTAGGTAGCGAGATGCAGCCACTGCTGACCCTTGGACAGGAAGAACAGGAATTCAGTAATAAATATCCAGACTCTTGCTCTTCCTGCCCTCCAGTTTCCTACTGTTGACTCCCAATAATAGAATCCTAGGAAACCAGAGAAAAGGGAGCCTGGTTCCTGCATCTCTGAGACAATTCCCTCTGGGGCACATAGCAGGGTGAAGGTGGAGATGGGTTCTGGGGGAGTGAGAAGAGATGTCTTCCCTCTTGCCAGTTCTCACTAATTGTGTCTTAATTACCATGCAGGCACCGTGAGGTCCCCAGCAGGCTGGAGCTTTGTATCATTTCATGATATCATTTCCAGCACAGTGCCTTGCACATGCTGGAGACCTAAGGACCAGTCAAGTGACTCAGTGTAATAGAAACTGACAGCTGTTGGAGAGAATTGGGTTACTTCTGGGGTGAAGGTGGTAGTCTTTGATGCCTGGGGTAAGGAATGCGGTTTGAAGTTTTCCCTGGAACATCATTTCTGTCTGGGCTCTGAGTAAGTCACCTGAGGAGTCCAGAGTATCATCAAGGATGAGTTTGTACAGGACTTCTTGTATCTGCATCACTTTCAAGAGGGTTGCCTATTCTTTGACCTGTGGTGGATCAGGCTGTGAGCCTCTGGGAGGCTCTCTTCTGTGAAGGCCAGCGCCCCCAGCTCCCATGTCATCTCACCAGTATTAATGCCAGCTGCAGCTCCATTTTTCCTTTGTTTAATTCCAGTCCACTTATCCCAGCTGTTATTATCATGGGGACTGTAATTTATGAGGTACTGACAGAGGGCTTGGCAATGTAGCAGATGAAGGGATGCTTCAGTATGTGCCTTCCAGCTGTTGCAACTGCCACCACCTCCTTGTTTTGTTCTGGAAGATTCTGCAAAACTTCTCCTTCCCCTATTTGGTCCTGGATGAGGGCAGTATGACTCAAAGGGAAGAGTGAGTACCATTTACAATACAATCAGTTTGAACACTGTGAGACTGCCAATTCTGGAGCTCAGCTGCAGACCTATTGAATCATAATCTCCATGTGCCCAGTGCTCTCTAGTTTAACAAGATCCCCAGGAAGTTCTTAAGTCCAGTGATTTTTGAGAAATCCTGCTTTGGGAACTCCACTGAGTGGAAAGAAAAAGAGGAGAAAATCGGCAGGGTATCAAGACTGTGTCTGCTCTCCAAGACCTAATAGACACAGGGAACCTAGTAAGAAGAGTTTTTGAAGAAATACTGAATTCCTTTGCTTTAAGACACTAATGCAAGGATTATGATGTGAACTAGAAAGCTGTGCTTGGTAGTGCTTGATTTTAGGCTCCAAATCATTGAAAAGAAAAGGTGTGTATGTAAGAGCGTTCTTAGTAATAAAATCTTATAAGTAATCCCTATAAAGCTAATAGTAAGCATGGTTTATTGAGTGTATACTATTGGCCTAACATCCTTCTCAGGGCCTTACATGTGTGAAGCTCATTTAATGCTCACTAAGACCCCTGGATGTCTGTATTGAAAGCATCTCATTTTGCACACTGCACACGAGGAAACAGGCACAGAGAGGTTAAGTAAATTTTTCATGATAAGGAAGTTGTCAAGTAGAGCCAGACTTCAAAGCCAAGCAATATTACCTCCTAAGAATATTCTATACTAACTTCTTATGTGATTAAGAAAAAGGCTGTGTTTATTAGAGTGTTTTTATATTGTTACATCCAGTATTAATTCAAGAAACTCTGAGTTGCCTTCTGTGGGCTAGACATTCTTACAATTATTAAGGAAATATGGATGAAAATACTTGGTTCTTGATTTTAAGGAACTCATAGTCTGGAGTTGGAAGACATCAAACTTGATTGTGTTTATTTCTTTTTGTTTAAGCGAAGTTTTTGGGATTCTGTACAGCTTGAGCATTCAAATCCCAAAATCCGAAAGCTGAAATACTCCAAAATATGGAATTTTTGGGGCATTAATGTGATGCTTAAGAGAAATGCTCATTGGAGCATCTCAGATTTTTGATTTTTGAATTTGGGATGCTCAACCAATAAATATAATGCAAATATTCTAAAACCTGGAAAATAGTCTGCGGCCTGAAATGCTTTTGGTCCCAAACAATTTACATAAGGAATTCTCAACCTGTGTAAGATGCTTTAGAAAGGCAACAAATGTAACTAAACTAGCTTAGTTGGGTGGGGAGGTGTCCTTGTGGTGATGATTCTTGAAAGACGTAGGAATTCTTTGGACAGAGATGTAAATTTCAAGGAAAAGAAACTACACTGGTAAAAACACAGAACAGGGAAAGAATGGGGTATTTTATGTGTTGAGGGGATGAGCAATGAGGTTAGTAAGGTAGACTTGGGGCCCCACTGTGACAACCTTGAAGGTTGAGTAGGCATATGAGCTTATTCTGTAGGCACTGGAGAACTGTGGCAGGGATGGTGTAGTCCCAGATGACTGGCCATAGTGAAAAACAGTTGATTAGATCAGAGGGGAAAAATGGAGTCCAGGAGAGACTAGCTTTATGGTGTGGTAAAAGCAAAAATAAAAAAAACCTAGGTAAGAATAATGAGGACCTGAACTCACTCTAGAGGGACCGAGGAGAGAGGAGAAATGAAAGTGAGAGATTTTTAGGAATAGGATCAATAAATAGTCCTTAAAGACTGATTTAATGCTGGGGGCTCATGGAGAGGAAAAAACCCAGGCTGACTCTTGGCTTTCAGGCTTGGAAGACTGAAAAGGTGGTAATGCTGATGCTCAAGTAGAGAATATAGGATTGGGGATGGTTTTAGAGGAAGAATAAAGGATTTAAATGTTACATTTAAAGGGCCAAGAAATTTGAGTAGGGGACATAAGGGAGAGATCAGGGATGGTGAGGCATGTGACCTACTTTTTGTTATGGAAAACATGTTTTTTTTTTTTTTGAGACAGAGTCTTACTATGTCACTTTGGGTAGAGTGCTGTGGTGTCACAGCTCACAGCAACCTCAAACTCTTGGGCTCAAGTGATTCTTTTGTCTCAGCTTCCCAAGTAGCTGGGACTACAGGTGCCTGTCACAATGCCTGGATGTTTTTTGTTGCAGTTGTCATTGTTGGTTAGCTGGCCTGGGCTGGGTGGAACCAACTTTGGTGTATAGGGCTGGTGCCGTAATGACTGCTACAAGCACCAAGCCTGTTATGGAAACATTTTTGCTATCTGATGGTGCTATTTGAAATTTCTGTGGGCTTCCCCCCTTCTCCTTCCACCTAGTCCCCAACTGAAGAAATGGTTTCAAATTGTTTTTAAAGAGCATGTTTGTACTTTATTACGTGATAATGTATTGGCCAGGTAAAATCATTACTCAACCCAGATGTTTAGAAATGCAACTTTTTTTTTTTCCAAATGGAACTCAATTACCATTTTTGCTGATGGTTTAAACTTTTATCTCTACTTCTCAAAGTGACTTAACCACTTCTGGTTTACATGTGGTCTATTCTAAGTCAATCTTTTTGGAACTGAACCCAGCTTTTTATTTCTTTTTGTCTTTTCGTGGCCTTTTCCTCTCCCCTGGTTGTATCTGAACAGAAATAGGTTTGTAGATTATTTTGATGGTAGGGATACTATCTAATAATGCCTAGGAAATTAATTTATTCATCTCCTAGCATGGGAGAATAAATTTTGAAACGTTAATTTGAGTGTGTTTTAATCTGTGTCTTTTCTTTTTCTAGTTTTAAGGCAGTAGCATGTAAGTGACAAAAAAATAGGGCTTTTATCATGGATCATAGACACTGTAGACAGATTACCTGGGTTCAAATCTCAGTTCTGCCTTTGCCCAGATGTGTAATTTTTGGGTAAGTTCCTCAGCCTCCTTGTGCCTCATGTTCCTTGTTTGTAAATGGACTAATAGGACCTTCCTCATAAAGTTTTTGTGAGAATTAAACAAGCTAACAAGCCGGGAGTGGTGGCTCATGCCTGTAATCCTAGCACTCGGGGAGGTTGAGGCTGGTGGATTACCTGAGTTCATGGTTTCAAGGCCAACCTGAGCAAGAGTAAGACCCCGTCTCTAAAAATAGCCAAGTGTGTAGTGGGTGCCTGTAGTCACAGCTACTTGGGAGGCTGAGGCAAGAGAATCACTGGAGCCCAAGAGTATGAGGTTACTGTGAGTTGTGATGCCTCAGCAGTCTACCAAGGGTGACAAAACGAGACTCTTTCTCAAAAAAAAAAAAAAAAAAGATAGAGAGAGAGCGCCTTAAGGTGCTTAGAACAGTGCCTGGTACTTGAAAGGGCTATAAGTTTTAAGTTTTACTAACTCCTTGCCTTACAGATGGAATACAGATACATTGAAATCAAAGTTTGTCTCTGACTTTTATAAAAGCCTAAACCTGCCAGGAGATTCTCTAAGTGTCTTAGAGTAGAAAGGAGAATAGAGAGGCAAATGTTTTAGAGCAAGACAGAGTGAAGACATCTCCAGGGTTGGGTGGGGGTCTTGGAGAGGAGGTTAATTTTGCAGGCAGTGATGTCTGAGGGCCTAGGAAGGTTGGAGTTAGAGCCCAGTAACTACTGGACTTAGGATACCATACAAGTCTACACTGGGAACATGCTAGCAGGTTCAGGGTGGACCAGTTACCCATGATCAGAGGAGCACCTTTATGTTGGCACTTTTTTGGAGGAGAAGCCTCTTATGAAAATGGGAGCTGGCTCGCTACTCCTCTCCCTCTTGGTAGATTAGGGACGTGGAATGAGATACAAACATATTTAAAGGAAATGAAAACTTAGGCCACTTCTTATGTACACATGTGAGTGGGCATAGTCAGTTTCAGGTAGGAGCTCGGAATGGAAATGCAGGCAAATGTCGTCTGTATGATTCTTTGCTTTTAATTAAAGAAAAATGCGCCTTCCCCTTCCTTCCTTCTTTTCCACTAGGAGAAGTAGAAGCTGAGTCCTTGGTCTCTGAGTTTAACCAGGACCTCCCTAGAGCAGTGTCAAGCAGAAAGATGTAACCCCATTCCCCTCCACTTCCCTCAGTCCTCTCCCCGGGACAGACTGCCCTTCGGTGTTTCTCTTCCTGTCCTTTTCCTAAAAGCTCCCCTGTGTAGCTGCTCCACAGCTGGTAGCTCTCCAGTCACCACCCTCCCACCACGTCACTTCCCTGTTGAAGGGGGGTCACGGAAAGCTGGAAGGTGCTACATCAGTGTAAGACATTTCCTCCCCTGCCCCTCAGCTGTGCTGCTCAGCTGTGCGTCCTCTGGCACCCACAAAATCAAACACCTGCCTGCCAGATGTTTGCACCCACAGGCCGGCAAAACTGATGGCAGCAAGTCCCTCAGAACTGAGCCAGGTATTTAGATGGGGGCAACATTAAACAAAGCTCTCGGCCTGAATGAGATGCAAGAGGGGGTCATCTCTTCCATTTCTCTACCTTCAGGAAGTGTGAAGCTAAACAATTGAATTCTTCATGCTTTAAAAACATGCATTGCAAGAGTTTACAACTTCCCTTGGGATCATTGTCAGAGGTTTTTCTTTATGAGTAGCTATATTCCTTTCTAATTTTAAAGTAGGTAGGTAATACCATGGAGAACTTACATATAATAGTCATACTTCCTTTTTCCCAAGGGTAATTATTCAGGGGAGGGGAAGTGTGGTGGTGTGGAATGAGCACTATCTTTGGGGTCAAATGAGCCTATTTTCAAATCCAGATCTAGTCCCATGCCAGATATGACCTTTCTTCACACTCCTGTCCCAATTTTTTTCCTCTTTAAAATGAGGTAGTTACGCTCCACTTTCTCTCTTCTATTGAAGGCAATAGTGGGTACTGGGGTGCAGACAGGTGGAGAGTATGTGTGCTTTCTTAGCATTGTTCTGGCTCAGAGTAAGACCCCAGCAAGTCATAGTTGTTGTAATCATACATAACACATGCCTGAATTCAAGCAACAACAACAGAAAGATATCTAGTGTGGATTATTACTGGCCCAATTCTCCTGGGTGCTTGCTGAACTAAGTGTTATATAAAACAACCTCCTAATACTTTTTCATTAGTCCAGGGTTTAAAAAATGTGCTTATGGTCCACCTGTGTCAGAAATACCCGAGAGTACCCTTTTAAATTTCAGAATCCTGTGCTCTATCATATATACTGATCCAGAATCTGTTGTCTGGAAAAGAATCAGCATTTGATCAAGCACCCCAAATAATTATTTTTGCCTTAAAATTCAAGAGCTAGTTGATATAAGGTCAGATGGCCCATAAGTCTAAGGAGGTATGTCACCTGACTTCCCAGAATTACAGGGGGACAAAATGTTAGCATTTTAAAAAAGATGTTAACATTTGAAACAACCTGAAAGGTCACATCGGATCCCTTTTATAGAAATCCCTCAAGTAGATTATGATTTTTTAGAGGATTGAGAGAAGTAGGATGAAAAAGTAGGAGCCTAGGAACAGGGAAATAGGAAGAGAGTAGTTTGGCCAGCACCTGGCACAGCTGGCAGTATTTGTGAGATGCTGGCTGCGTGAAAAGCCCAGCACTGGCTTTGGTGGGAAGACTCCAGGAAGGGGGGGGATAAGATTTGCAGTGTCCCCACCATGCTCAGCATCTGGACAGAAACTGAGAAATCTAGTCAATCATCCCTGGGATTCCAAATGACCAGATATCGGATGCCAGATTTTTGAGGTCCTTTTGGAGCTCAGAGTGGGGAGAAAGGAAAAAATGAAGATAAAAGAGACCGAAATGAAACCCAGGAAGATATAGGCCAAAGTTGATTATTAAATTAATGAATACATTTATGGAATCTTAAAGGATGAAAAGTCCTGAATACATAAAGAGTAATCAAATAAAAATATTCTCTCTCTTCCCTCCTAAGGGATAGTGTGATGAGTGGAAGAATAAAGGCACTGGGGCAAGATTTGACTTGGGACTCACCGCTTAGGCGGCTGGGAACCTGGAAAGTGCCTTAAATTCACTGACGGTGAGATTTCTCATACTGTCAATGCTACCTTTCCTGCTGTAATGAGGACTTAATTGAATAACCAGTGAAAAGTATTTAGTATCATGCCTGCACATATGAGCACTCAATAGTTGCTACAAGTCCCTTCCAGAAGAGAAAACACACCTCCTACCTAACCACCCAGATGCAAGTGGCACCGTTAGTATTTAGTTAAAGTTGGGTTTGGAATTCCTAGGACAGAGTAGCCTTGACTCCTGCATATTAGAGCCCAGGTATATGTTCACAGGAGTTTATTCAACTAATAAAAACTTACACATCCTGGAAGGGACTGTTTTGTTCGTTAGATTCTTTAAGTTTTCCTTCAAGCTTTTCTAGAGGCTTATCAGCTAATCTTGATTTATGCCACATGGAAACAGAAACAGTCAATGTACCAGTCCCTCTGAAGGACAAATCTAGATTAGGCAACCATATTGACTATTTTGTTGCATTACTATCTTTTTTTAAATTAGGAAAATAAGGTAAGTAATTTTAAAAACATTTAAAAATATGACAGAAGAAAGTTCTGGACCTAGGTAAGATGAAGTAGGCACCCTCTGATTTCTCTCTTCTATTGAAGGCAAGGCCTGGACAGAATGCATGGGACAGTTAGGTGAGGGCTCTGAAAAGTAAATAGTACAAGGAAGATTGGAAGAAAATGTCAGAATTTTAATGACCATTAAAACAGAAATGAATTTATTATTTTTCCCACTCTGGTACTTCCTTGAATTCAGTGCAGCCCCAAATCTGGGAGCGGATAGTGGGGTGCAGACAGATAGAGGACCCAGAGATGCTCTCTAGTTCTGGGTTGAATGGGAAAGAAGCTCCTAACACTCAGAAAGAGTGTAGGAGGTCTTCATTTTTCTTTTTCCATTTTTATCCTTTTCTTTACTTTTTCCTTTTTGATCCCAGAACAATCCCCTAGCAGCAACAGCATTAATGGGACGCTGTGGGAGACTAAAATTATGAGAGAAAATTCTTTCTCTACCATCAGGGAAGTTGCAGCCCTGAGAGGATGAGTGAATTCTGCTGGATTTTTTCTCTCCCTATCTCCCTACTATTTGGCCTGGACATAGGCACAGTTTGGGGAAATAAGTAGCAAAGTAGGGTAACTAAAGCACCAGCTTTTTGGTCAGAGGACTGCAAAGGGGTGTCCTAGTGAGGAAGAAAGTACATAGGAGATAATAGAGAGGGAGATGCTTGGAAAAAGAATAACTTTAAAGGGGATTATGAACTCTGGGCTCATGAGCTGTGAAAGTGTTAACTTGACCCTACATATTACATACAGACTTTGAGAACTGAACTTTGGGCTATGCCAACACCTAAGTCTCTGATTGTCCACTGGGTGGTATACATGTGAGACACTTCCAAATAGCACCACGGAAGTTTAAAGTTGAACTGGTATTAGAACTACAACCCTCTATGGCTAGTTGGAACTAGCCTAAAGTCAACTGGGCTGTTTGTTTGCTGAATTACTAATTTTAAAAGCTCATAAGAATTTTAAGGCTTTTGAATAAACATTTAAAATGTCCAGGATATAATCTGAAATTGCTTGGCATACAAAAAACTAGAAAAATGTCAACCTATGCAGAGAAAGATGTCAACAGAAGTCAATGTCTTGCTAATGTGATGAAAATTGCTGCAACCAGTAAGAAAGAACACTCTTGAAATTAATGAAAAGATAGAAATTATCAGCAAAGAAATAGAAAATGTAAAAACAATCCCCTTTGGAAAAAACCCCAAGAAATGGAAATTTAGAGAAAAAAATTTTTTAACACAGAAACAAAACCTTGCTGGGGGGGCTCAATAGCAGAATGGAGATGACAGAAGAATCAAAAGATGAAGACAGATGTAGTGATGTAGTGTGAAAAACGGTGAGAGAATAATTGAACAAAGAGAATTGGCCTCAGGGACCTATGGGTAATAAAGCACCTGAAAAAAAGAGAGAGTATGAGGCTAAAAAACAGACAGACACAAAATTGATGGAAAACTTTCCCAATCTGGTGAAAGACAGAAGCCTACAGATTTAAGAAACTTAATAAGCTCAAACCATATAAACCCAAATTAATCCACACTCAGATATATCATAATTAAACTGCTGAAAAGGAAAGAAAAATCTTGAAAGCAGACAGAAGGAAGTGATGCATTACTGAGGAAAATCATTCTGATTGTGAATGTTTCAGATTTCTCACCAGAAACCATGGAACCAGACGAAATTGGAGCAGTGTTTTTCAAATGCTGAAAGAAAAGAGCTGTACATCTATAATTTCGTATTCAGGGAAAATATTCCATAGAAAAACATTCTCAGATGAAGGAAATTAAAAAGAGTTTTCAACAGATCTGCTCTAAAATAATAGCTAAAGGGACATTTTCAGGCAGAGAGGAAATGTACAATTTGATAACAGAAGGAAAATGAGAATATCAAGAGTGAAGGAAAAGAAGAGAAATAATCAATATTGGGGTAAATTTAACAGACTCGTCACTGAAACTAAACACAAAGTAACATTGTCTGATGGGGTTTTCAACATATGTAGCTACAATACACACAATAACTGCAGCATATCAGTTTGGACAATTACGTTTGTGAACTCATCTTAGAAAAAGTGCTATGTACCTCATTGCTGAATATTATTGCAGTTACCTTTGAAGTATTCCCCTTGGGAAGCTATGTACCAATGTCAAGCCCTAGTCCACCTTTGAAAGCAATTTTGGAACTCTTTTTCTGGAATGGACATCAGAACTGTTGTGTGAGGTCTGACAATTAAGTTTGTGAACTCATCCTGTACTCCAATGGCATATAAATTCAAGGAGTATATAAAAGTAAAAGGATAGGAGATGACTTATCAGGAAAATACTAATCAAAGGAAAGCTGGAGGGCCTATGTTAATATGCGAGAAAGTAGAAGTCACATCCATAAAATTGTTCATGAGTAAGGGGGGATATTACATATTACATAATGATAAAAGAGTCTATTCACAAAGAAAACATACTAATTCTAACTATTTTGCCTCTAAAAACAAGGGGGAGGTTTAGGGAGGCACCTAAAAGGAGGTGCCAGACTCTTTTTAAACAACAAGCAGGACCTGAGGGACATAATAGCTATTTAAAGAGCAACTTCATTTGACAACAGTGGAATGCACATTCTTTGCATGCACACGTGGAACATTCACCAAGATAGACATATCCTGGGTCATAAACAAACCTTAACAGATTTACAAGAATTGAAATAACACAAAGTATGTTCTCTGACCATAATGGAATTAAGCTAGATATTAGAAAAATTTCCAAATAGTAGAAACAAAAGAGAAAACCTTTGTGACTTTGGGCTAGGGGAAGATTTCTGTGATATAATATCGAACCAGGGTCCATGTCTTAGTCCATTTGTGTTGCTATAAGGGAATACCTAGGGCTGGGAGTTTTTAAAAAAAGAGGTTTACTTGGGTCTCAGTTCTGCAGACTGTACAAGGAGCATGGCACCTTCATCTGAGTCTGGTGGGGGTTTCCGGCTGCTTCCACTCATGTTGGAATGGGAAGGGGAGCTGTTGCGTGCAAATCACAGGGTGAGAGAGGAAGCAAGAGAGGGAGAAAGGAGGTGCCAGACTCTTTTTAAACAACAAGCAGGACCTGAGGGAGAACTGACTTGTTATCACAAAGGCAGCATCAAGCCATTGATGAAGGATCTGCTCTCATAACCGAAACACCTCCAACATTGGGGATTAAATTTCAACATGAGGTTTGCAGGGTCAAATATCCAAACTATGGTAGTTCATAATAGAACAAGCTGTTAAAATAGACTTCATCAAAATTTCAAACCTCTACTCTTTGAGAGATACTACTGAGGGGATGAAATGTCAAACCTCAGATTGGGAGAAAGTATTCACAAATCACTTATCTGAGGAAAAACTTGTGCATGCAGCATATAAAGATTTTCAAAACTCAATAACCATAAAATTTAAAATGTACAGTTTTAACAGACACTTCACCAAAGATACACAGACAGAAAATAAACACATGAAAAGAGGCTCAATATCATCAGCCATTAGGGGAATGCAAATTTAAGCCACAATAGATATCTCTATTTTCCTTTTAGAACAGCTAACATCAGTAATGTCTGAGAACGGTCAGGGGCTCTGTATGGCCTTGGGAGAGGAGCGTGCAAACAGCATGCAGCGGGAGATGGTGTGGGTGTGAGCAGATCGTGGCAGATCCAAAGTTCTAGTTGTAGAGTTTTTCAACTCTACCTCTGAGTTGTTCCATAGTTTGCTAGATATTTTCCTTAGGGCCACCCAAACCTCATTTTGAGATGCCCACTTTCTTCTTTCAGATATTCCCTAGACCCTTGAGAAGACGAAGATACAAGATGAAGAGTCTGCTGTAGGACATTGCCCAAATAACAAGAGGGAAATTGGAGGTTCTCAACAAGAGGAAGCATGATCTGAAAGGACATGGGGCTTTGAGTTTTCTTCTCCAAGGACACAAGCTTTGGCCGCACAGCATGACTCTTTCTAGGGACTTACCCTTTACTTCTTTCCTTTTCAGCCTAGCCCCATCTATCTATGATCTGCTTTCTCAAGGAATATAATCCTGGGCTCAGTCACTTCTATCTCACTCCCAATTCTGGAGGCTTATGTATAGATACCAAATCCTGGTGCTAGTTAGAATTGGGGAACTATTTTCTTCCTCTGCTTTGGTTTATCTTCATGTTGCATCCAGTATCTCTGGGTACACTTTCAAGAACATTGAATACTCAATAGTTACTGTGTAAGAGGGTGAATCAGGAGTTATGGGAAAAGCCACATGAAGGGTTCAAAGTCTGACGATATGAAGGAAAGAGTCAAGAAGTGTCTACATAGCACCCCTATTCATTCAATAAATGTTTATGGAGGACCTACCATATTCCTGGCATTGTTGAGCAATAAGCTATAAAAGATATTCCATTCTGGTTGGAGAAGAGAGACAAGCAAATAAAAAAAAGCAGATAACGCATGCAACGATAAAAAAAAATATGAAGACAACTAGAGCAGGATATGGGAGACAGTGGCAGGTGCAAGAGGGTGAGGGGTGTCAGGAAATGTATCTCTTGATAAGGTGACATTTGGACAGAGACCTGAAGGAAGTGAGAGAGTGGATTGGATGGAAACTGAGGAGCTGAGAGTTACAGGGAAATGAAAAAGGATGCGGGAAGACAAGGAGGCAGGGGGTCTTGCCTGGAGTGTTTGTGTCACCATAAGGAGCTGAGTGGATGGAAGTAGAAAAGGTCCAAGCAGGACACAGACTTTACCTTAGCAAGTTCAAATACAGAGATATTAATGAAGGCACCACCTGAGAAAAGTGAGGGCAGGAGAGTAAAGGAACAGAGAAGCATTGTTGAGACCTCAGAATACCAGAAGCAGGAAGCTGTTACTATGGGGCTGAGGCAAGGGAGTGGGGAACTGCCCTCAAGAGCTGGGTCAGGAAGGAGGAATTCTTGGTAGGCGAGGGTGGAGGCCCTGCCAGGACCATGCTATAGCAGGATGATCCTGATCCTTCTCTCCCCTGCCCTCTTTTCTTGGCCGGTGCCTCCACCTTGCTGAAAGCATCCACACACCAGCTGGAAATGTGATCTTCAAAGACCAGCCTCCTAGAGCACAGGGCAGGGCAGAAGGATAGAGAATGGATCTGGGGTGTGAGGTGGGAGTGATCAGACTATCTAGCACTGAAAGCAAGAGGAAGAATAATTACTTGGTATAAAGAGAAAGAACAAGTAACTTTCAGTTCAGAGGCATTGACTTAAACTGTCGACTTGATTATCCAGTTGAAAGTCAGTCTTCCTTGGTGGAACAATCTGGCCAGGGCCTGTTCAGGGGAGGGTGAGTGGCCTGGTCTGTGAAGGTGTAATGACTATTCACATGATCAACAGAACCCGGTTCCTGTCCCATCTATGCTTCCTATTTCATGACATACACTGAGTTGTAGCGTCTATCTCCCCCAAATTCCTATTTTCCCACTTATAAAATTAGGCTTGGTTTTTCTTCAGCCCAGGTTACTTTCTTATATAAGGCCCTTTAAGAAGGATAAAGTTCATTTCAGTTTAAGGATAGCTTGGGATTTTTTCTTAAATTTAGACGAGCTTGATCAAGAGAATAGAAGGTACTTAACAAGATAAGACTTTAGAGATAATAGGCAGTTCTACTCCAAGGCAGAAGCAGGGAAGGAATACCTTGCAGATGTCCCTACCCACCCAGAGGGTTGGTGACTCCCTGAATCATCCAACTCCCAACTAAGATTTTGCTTGACATTCCCTTCAAATACAGTGTCTTCTCAAAAGGTGGTGCTGTGGTTTAAGGAGAGGCTTCCTTGGCAGCTGGCTCATAGGCTCTCTGTAGAGACACGCTGGCTGGTGTCCAGGGATCTTCTGACTCCAGACTGCAGCCTGGGAGTGTAGCATGACCTCCATACTCAAGTTCCATGCAGGCCATCTCCATCTTGGTCTGGGACCCAGGGGGCTGGGTAGCCATGGAGGAAAGGGGGTCACAGTGGCCCACGAGATTTGCACAACTTGGCTGCGGGGGAGGGATTGCAGTGACAACAGGAAAGGAGAGAGAGAAGAGAAAGAAAAGACATGGAATGGAGCCCTCTCCAAGACTTTTACCTCAGGGTAGAAAGCAAACAGGTGGCCTTCTTGTAAGGGAAGTGGATCATGGCACTCACAGAGAGCCAATTGAGAATTCTGGGTCCTGTGTAGGCAGTTTGGCCGTCAACACAGTGTTGCTCATGGAGACAACTGTCTCTTTTTTAAAAAATTTAGAACATTGAAAAAATAAAATTGGCTTAACCCTTTTGGTGTTACATTTGGAAAACCTTTCTTTGTAACGATCCAGTGGGAATGGTTGGTTGAGGATATTCTTGGACAGAGATTATCTTCTAGGGGGTTTGGTGAGCTGAGCTAATGTGTGCTGAGACTGAGTAGAATGATTTTATTCCTGCAATGTACTGCAGAGAGGAGGATGTAAATGGTGATGAGGTACTGAGGCCTGCTCTGTGAGAAATCCCACATTCAGCTGTGGGTTCCTTAAATGATGGTAGAGGGGTCTCAAAAGGAATTTTAGAATTGTCAAATGAAGAACATGAATTCTCAGTCAGTTTATTCTTTAACAAGAAATTCCTCTTTCACTTGATTCAGCACAGGCTTTGCGATCTTCAGTGGAAACCACTAAATTTCAGAGGCTTCATCTACAAAGTGGAGCAAGTATTATTTCCACCCCAGGTGGTTGTTAGGAATAAAGGAGAAAATGGCAACAGAGGGTTTTTAATAAATGTTTATAAAGCAAGATATGTGGGAATTGGGTCTCATGCCAGGATCTCTCTAGGGAGATCAACGTGGGAAAATATAAAAGAGGAAATAAGCAAGCTTCTTGGAACAAGCTCACAGTCACTTGTAATTTTTTTTTTCTTTTAAAACAGTGAATTAGAGGTCAAGGCTAAAGTGACAGGAGATAAAAATGACCAGAAAGCCTGAAGAAAGAAGATGTGCTAGAAAAAATCAGGCACCGAATTCTCCTAGGTGGAGAGAGGGCACCAAGTGGTCTAGATGTGACTTTTATCCCTCCCCAGACATTGTCACCCAGAAGGTTTTCATTTCACGTGGACTATTTTGCTTTATGAGTTTGTCTTATGACTATTTCTTTCCTGGCCAATGTGGAGAAGTTGCTCACATTGCCCCAGTGTAATATAATAAAATATGATAATAAGGAGTCTGTCCCAATGTGCACATTAAATTCTATGTTAGGAAGCTTCCAGTAAGAAGCAAGAGAGGCACCTGATAAGATTCGCAAGCAGATCTCTCTTTTTCATTTTTTAAAAGTTTTATTATTTAAACATTTTTTACTCTAAAATTTTCCCAACATACACTAAAGCAAAAAGAATAATATAAGGGGTCCTTGTATATCTAGTTCCCACAATCACCAATTCACGGCCATTCTGTTTCTTCTGTGTCTCTTCTCCCTCTCCACAGTATTTGGGTTAATCTCAGACATGCTTCGTTTCGGTCATAAATATTTCATATGCATCTGAAAAAGATAAAGACTCTTATGAAACCCTCAATACTATTATTACATACAAAATCACATTCAAAACCCTCAATACTATTATTACATACAAAATTACAATCAAAACCCTCAATACTATTATTACATACAAAATTATAATCAAAACCCTCAATACTATTATTATATACATAATTTCATCCAATATCCAGTCAGTGTTCAAATCTTCAATTGTCTCAAGAATACATTTTCCTTCTTAATGAGGACCCCGATTAAGTTCAGAATATTCCGATTGATTGTGTATAGAACATTTTTCCCTCTTTTTTTTTTTTTTTTTTTTGCTTTTTTGTGTTTTTTGATTTTTTTGAGACAGAGTCTCACTCTGTCATCCTGGGTAGAGTGATATGGCATCCTAGCTCACAGCAACCTCAAACCTTTGGGCTCAAGAGAGGCTGTTGCCTCAGTCTCCTAAGTATCTGGGACTACAGGTGCCTGCCACAACAGCTGGCTAATTTTTTTACTTTTAGTAGAGGTGGGGTCTTGCTTTAGCTCAGGCACTCCACCTGCCTCAGCCTTTCAGAGTGCTAGGATTATAGGAGTGACTCACCACACCCAGCTCCCCCTAACTTTTTAATTTGAAATAATTATATACTCACAAAAACTTGCAAAAATAGCACAGAGAGGGCCTGTGTTCCTATCACCCGGCTTCCTCTGGTGGTGACATCATATGTAACTAGAGTGCATAATCAAAACTAAGAAACTGATATAGACACAATATAATTCACTAGACTACAGATCTTACTTAAGTTTTTTGAGAGTGTTATATAAATGGAATCATAAAATATATAATCTTTCAATTTCTCTGTATTTTTCATTGCTTTTAAAGAAATTTTCCATGGGAACAGAATATGGAAATAAACATCTTAGAAAAAATGCCAACCAGCTAACTCTAAGTAAATGGATGTTTATTTGTTCAACACATTTACTGAGGATCTATGATGTGCTTGTCACTCAATTGTAGATAAAAACTAATTGTTTTCATGCAACAGTGGCTGTGTCATGCTGTTGTTTGATACGGTTGTCTGAGCAGTGGCTACTAATTATAAACATGAGTTCTTTCAGGAAGGGGATGTTGAGTTTGGCCTGGGCCTTAGTCTTTGCTCCCTTCTCCTCTCATTTCTGGGATCCCTGACTCCACCCCCGGGATCAGCCTGTCTGAGTTCATTCCGGCCCCTCCAGCAAAATACAGTAAACCAGGTGGCTTATAAATAACAGAACTTTATTTCTCACAGTTTGGGAATGGGAAGTGCATGGCACGAGCAGATTCAGTGTCTGGTGAGAGCTTGCTTTTTTGGTTTATAGATGGTGCCTTCTCACTGCATCCTCGTATGATAGAAGGGACTAGCTAGCTCGATGGGTCGTCTATAAGGGCACTCATCCCAATCGTGAGGGCTTTGCCTCTGCGACCTAATCACCTCCCAGAGCTCCAAATCCTGATACTGTCACCTGGCTTAGATTTTCAGCATATATTTAGCCCGTTGCAAGCCTATCCCAGGCTTTAGAACTAACTAATCTTCACCTGAAACAGGAGATTTAGATGTGGTCTGGAACCCTACTGTTCAGAAGGCTGACTCTGATTCTATCCTCCTCACTTGAACTTTGTTCCCTGGTTCTGCTGAGTGTCTTGAGTGGAAGCCAGCATACCCTGGGCTCTATTCCTGACATAGAGGTCCCTAGTATCTGGTCACAGTTTTGCTCAAGTGTCCAAGTACCTTTGGGGCTGTACTTGTGCTTTTCTTTATCAGTCTAGCAAACAGGTTCTAGCCCTGGGGGATGTGGAGACCACACTGGTCCCCACCAGCCTGCCAGCCTGCCTGTATGTCTTAGTAGTGCCTTCTCCTGAATTCTTGGTGCCTGTTACCCAGCCTGCCCACACCTCCTTGAACCACTACCTCTCTCCTAGTGCTGTTCCTTTGTATACCACGCTCTTCCTGCCAGATTGCACTTAATTCACACACAGCCCTGGTTGGCCCTCTCCTTCTCCATCCCTAGTTTCCAATTTTTGTTTCTCTAGTGTGCCTTGTAACACTGGGCATAGTCTGTTGTAAGACTGGGTCCTAGTCTGCGATTCCAAAGATACACGATTATTTTGTTCTTTATAAATGTCCGTCTATGACCTTAACTGACAATTCATTCCTGACTAGGGGAAGTATCACACAGAAATGAGACAAGACGACTTGACTTGATGAGTTGAAAACTATTTGAAAGGGGCAGAGAGAGGTAAAGAGACCCAATTTCTGGCCTTAACTGTAGCTGGTGACCTTGAAAGGACACACCCTATCTAGAGTTTTGATGTATTTATCAGTAGAATAAAGAACTGGTCTCAAGATAATCCTAATTGCTCCCCTGGCTTTAGTGCCCTAGGGTGTTATGACCTCAACTTTCACCTCTCAGATCAGATATCCCTAGGATAGGCAACCATTACGTTTTGGTGGACTACTGAGGCACAGCAGCTGGAATTGTCAAAACAACAAATTTGAACATGTCACCCCTACTTGAGATTTTTCCCAAGCTCAGACACTACCCTTGCCATTGACCTGAGGGTGAAATCTAAATTTCTAACTTGACCTGCCATGTTCTGCATGGCCTGGGTACCACCTATCTTCCTGGCCTCATTTTAGACCCCTCCAAACTTCACAATCTGCGCTTGAGCCATTCTGAAGTTATTTCAGGTCCTGGTGGATCCTGCTGGTCCATTGTAGTTCACTGTCTTAACCTCCTGGCTTCCTTGTAAGGCCAGTTCACTGCTGTATTGCACAACTGGTATTTATCTACTTTAAAAATTTTCAGTAGATTTGGGGGGTACAAGTGTTTTTTTGTTATACGGATGGGTTGTTTGCTTAATTCTGAAGTCAAGGCTTTCAGTTTACCTGTCACTGTAATAGTGTACATTGCACCCAAGCGATAGATTTTTATCCCTCCTGTCTTAATTTTCTTGCTCACTTTGTGACTATATATACCCCTTGCTTGGCTCCCTCTTATAAGTGAGAATGTGTGGCATTTGTTTTTCCATTCCTGAAATACTTTACTGAGGACAATGGTCTCGGGTTCCATACAGGTTTCTGCAAAAGCCATTATTTAATTGGTATTTATTTAAGGATTGAATAAGTTACATTAATCAAGGTTATTCGTTCGTTTTTTTATTAATTCATTCATCCTCCAACAAATGAATGGTGGTTTTATTTGAAAGACACATACACTGAACTCTACTAACTTAAATTTTTAAAAAGCAGGGGCATATTTGGAAGTGTAACAAAGTCCGTAGACGGGTGGGGGTTTAGCCCCATCTATGGCTGACACAAGGCTATTGTCTCTCCTTTTATTAATTTATGCACCTCTTGACACCTCTTGTTTCCCTGCCTTGGCTTTTATTCTCCTCTAACAGACAGGTTTCTCCTCCTTCAATTCTTCCAAGATTCACGTCTCTTCTGTTCTATTCCTCCAAATGTCAAGAACTTCTCCAGCTTCAAATGACAAAACCCTAGGGGTGCATTCTATCTGGGGGGCATGAGTCACGTACCCACAGCTAGAACCACCACTTTGGCCAGAGAGATGTTGTCCTATGATGATAGTGCCCAATTCAGTGCCTCCCCTGTGGCCAGGAGGAGGGTGGGCTAATGCAGAGGCAGTGCCACATGGTGTTAGGAGCGCAAACTTAGAACCCAGATTGCTTGGGTTCAAATTCCAGCTATGCCTCTTACTGAGTGCTGAGTGACCTTTAGCAAGGTACTTAAGTTTTCCATTCCTCAGTTTCCTCGTTTGTAAAATGAGAATAATAATAGTGCCTGGAAGGATTATTATAAGGATTAAATGAGTTAATATATGTAAAGCATATAGAGCAATTCTAGGTACACAGTAAACACCATGTAAGTGTTTGTGGGATGAAAATAAACAACCAAATAATACAAATGAGTTGGATTCCAAAGAAATAACCACCTTATTGATATTTTTAGACAAAATTTCCCCTCTCAGCTCCAGGCTAGTGTGGGTGGAGACAGGGGAGTTTTTAGGAGATTGTGGGTTTGCTAGCTAGAACTGAAATCAAAGGACAATCGTCTCATCAATTTGGATCCAAACTAAAAGAAACTTTACCTACAAAATAGAGTATTTTTTCAATAACATTTATATAAAGTAGAAAAGTGTATTGAATTTTTTTAAATAAAAGGCCTGGTTTTCTGTATTCTATCCTGAATACCTCTAAATTATCAAGCTACTACATGTTATTTTGTTACACATAGCTGACTGAATGTTGCAAGCATTATGATGAAAATATTTTACATCAAGTCCTTTGGTATAGCACATGTCTTGATTTGGATTTTGGTGGGAGAAGATGGCTATCAAACGTATTGTCTACTGATATATTTGGCCAAAATGTATCATTAGTTCATTGGCCAAAATTTGTTCTTGAATAATGTTATTCCATAGTGAGGTCATATTTACTCTGTCAATTTACTCCCACTGTCTGCAGGGCTAGGGGAATCATTTGTGCCCATTGGATGGAATCTACTTATTTCATTTTCCAGTGAGTCAAGTGTCCACTCTGTCTGCCCTGTATCTCCACCATCTGCTAATGATAATAGCTCATTTTTGTCAAGTGCACAGTATATGCTTGTTACCTTGCTAAACACTTCAGGTGTATTATTTCACCTAATAGCCTCATGACTTTCTAGGGTGTGTTCAGTTGTTTCTTCCATCTTACAAGTGAAGAGCCTGATGCTTGGATAGGTTGTTACCTCACCCCTATTGTGCACCTAGTAGGTGGTAGGGCCAAATTCAGACTCAGGAAGTATAGGTGGAGAGCTCAAGCTCAGCTGTTGTCCTAGACAGCCTGACACAACACTGGAAAATGTGCAGAGGTTCAGTATTTGTTAAATAAATAAATTGGATGGTGGTTGACTCCAGGTGGTTCATTCAGGAGTTCAGATCTTTAAATGGGGTCTCCAGGGCCAAGGACCCTCTTCTGCTGTACTAACTAGTGCAGAATCCCAGACTTTAAAAGATGACCCCAAGCACCTATATATGGCATCTCAAATGTAAGAAGTAGGGACACTTCAGATGCCCTCACTACCCCATGGGGCTGCAGGAACTTACCTGTGTGGATCTAGAACCCAGGATGGGGGATTATTGATGCCACCACATGCCCAGTGGACACCATCTTATTCACTCTACCACAGACCCAGGGACAAAGACCATGAAGGAAGTCTTTCCCTGTAAAGGTTGGGGCATAGTTGAGGCACTGGGAACACAGAGGAAGCAAACTTGGCTCTGGTCCTTTGTCAGCAGATGGTCACTCTCCTGAACTAACAGAGCACCTGATTTATTTATTTAATTTTTTTTGAGGGGGGGCGCTCGGGCTGTGTTTGAACCCACCACTTCTGGCATATGGGGCTGGTGCCCTACTCCTTTGAGCCACAGGCGCTACTCTGATTTATTTATTTATGACAGAGTCTCACTTTGTCACCCTGGACAGGGTGCCATGCCATGGTGTTATAGCTTACAGCAACCTCAAACTCCTGGGCTCAAGTGATTCTCTTGCTCCAGCCTCCTGAGTAGCTGGGACTATAGGTGCCTGCCATGACGCCTGGTTATTTTTAGAGATGGGGCCTTGTTCTTGTTCAGGTTGATATTGAACTCTTGAGCTCAAGCCATCCATCCACCTCGGCCTCTCAGAGTACAGAGATTACAGGCGTGAGCCACCACGGCTGGCCTGAGCACCTGCTTCAGTAGCTCTCTCCTGTTCATTTATCTTCCTGTGCCTTGTATATTGCTATTTGGGGATATCTTATTTTTTCTACTGGATTGTACTTTTGGGACCAGGATGATATCTAGCTCATATTAGATGCCTAAAGAAACCACTAATTAATTATCTAATGTATAATAACATATACTTGGAAAAATAAGCCCTATTTAATAAATGGTACTGGGAACATTGGCTAGCCACATGCAGAAGGATGAAACAAAACCCCTGTCCCTCACTACCCACAAAAATTAATTCAAGATGGAGAAAAGACTTAAATGTAAGGCAAAAACCATAAAAATTCTAGAGGAAAATACATGTATAAGGAAAACTCTTCTAGATATTGGCCTAGGCAAAGAATTTATGACTAAGACCCCAAAGGCAATTACAGCAACAACAAAAATAAATAAATGGCATTTGATTAAATTAAAAAGCTTCTGCACAGCCAAAGAAACTAACCAATAGAGCAAATAGACAACTTACAGAATGAGAGAAAATATTCATAAACGGTATATCTGATAAAGGGCTAACATGCCTTGTATCCAGAATCTACAGAGAACTCAAATCAGCAGGAAATAAAAAACATTAAAAAGTGGGTGAAAGACATGAACAGAAGTCTTTCAAAAAAAGATAGACAAATGGCCAATGAACACGTGAAAAAATGTTCAACATTATTAATCAATAGGGGAATCCAACTTAAAACCACTGTGAGATATTACCTTACTCCTGTTACAATGGCTTTTATTAAAAAGTCCAAAAACAATAGGTGCTGGCCTGGATGAAGAGAGAAAGGAATAGTTATACACCGCTGGTGGGACTGCAAATTAGTACATTCTCTATGGAAAACAGTATGGACATTCCTCAAAGAATGAAAAATAGACCTATCGTTTGATCTAGAAACCCCACTACTAAGTATATACTTAAAGGACAAAAAGTCATTTTATCAAAAAGATACCTGCACTCAAATGTTTATTGCAGCACAATTTGTAATTTCAAGGACATGGGTTCGGTGCCTGTAGTTCAGTGCTGAGGGCACTGGCCACACATACACTGGGGCTGGCAGTCCCAGCCCCAGCCTGCTAAACAACCAGGACAAGTACAATAAAAAAATAGCCAGGCATTGCGGCAGGTGCCTGTAGTCTCAGCTACTTGGGAGGCTGAGGCAAGAGAATTGCTTGAGCCTAAGAGTTTGAGGTTGCTGTGAGCTGTGCCACCAGGGCACTCTACGCAGGATGACATGATAAGAGTCTGTCTCAAAAAAAAAAAAAAAAAAAAGAAAATCAAAGAAAAAATTGTGCAAGGATGTGAAATAAATCCAAATGCTCATTAATTTATGAATGGATTAATAAAATGTGGCATATGTATACCATGAAATACTATTCAGCCATTAAAAAAAGATTAATTAATGCCCTTTTCAGCAATTTAGATAGAACTGAAGACCATTAACCTAAGTGAAGTATCTCAAGAATACAAAAACAAATACCACATGTACTCTCTAATGAATCAGAAGTAACTAAGGGGCACATGTGCACTGAGGGAAGTCTAAGTCATTATAAATCAAGTAGGGGATGGGGGAGAAGAAGAGAGTGGCAAAAATCTACCCAATGAGCAGAGTGGTGATGGTATTAGAAACCAAGATCTGGGCACTGGGTGTGCTTTCTGCTCTTAGAGTGCCAGTGTTTCTAGAAGTTCTCAGTGGCTAGAGCAAGGAAATATACCTGTGTATACCAGGCCATGTACACAGGCACACCTGTTGTTGTTTTCATATGTAGCCAGTTACACGGACACACTTATGGCTGTTTTCATATGTAGCCATCAGTGTCTATATTAAGCTAAATGTGAGTTCCCGCTGATATCTCTGATTCCCATCCAGTACCACATAGGTTCTTCCAGCCATACCTGCTTCCTAATCTATAATGGTGAGAAACTTGGCTCCACAACTCACCACTAATTTATTTGTTAAATTCCTAGTGTACATGGTTTCAGAATTCTTGATCTGAACTGCCATGAGAAAGACTAGAGAGCAGTATCGTGCTTATGTGCACTTCTGTTATACATGCTTTAACATCAAGGTTTTCACTCCCAAGAATTGTTTATTCCAATGCTAGAAATCTAATGGCACTTTCTTAACAGTATTGCTTCCGTGTGAATATACTTAATGCTAGTAAATTGTACACTTAAAATAACTAAAATGGTAAATTTTATATTATGTATATTTTACCACAACCAAAAATATTGTAGCATCTTCCTTCAGTTATCCCAATACATTCATTTCTAAACCTGGCTGATTATCAAAATCAAAGTCTTTGTTATGTAAACCAACAAGCTGTATTTTTAACAAATTTGCCAGGTGACTGGTAGCCAGTAACTGTTCTAAAGGACCTCTGCTTTTACAAAAAGAAAATATGCAACCATAACCAGGAGATCCTGGGGTCTGGGATCTCCAGCTGCACTCCAGCGTCATGGCAGGTGCAGGGGTCCTCTGGGACCTGCCAGCACAGCTGGTTGTCCCATCAGGATGATGAGGAGAGGTATGACCTGAGGACCTCACCCAAGCTTTGCTTCTCATCACCAGCTCAGCCCTCCTACAGGCCTGGCTGGGAAGCTCCAGTTTTGAGCTGCCTGGGCATTGCCTGCAAAGACTGTGCTGAGTTGCAAAGAACTCAGAGCTCTGCCTCCCCCACCTTCGGCATGATCTAAGCATGTCAGAGTTGCCACATGAAAGGAAACTGCTTGTTTCTTAGAGCATGTTGCCAATTGAATAACCAAAGATCACCTTCCTAGCCAATAATAAAACCTCCACTAAAACCTTTTATTACATTTCCTGATCTGTAGAGCAGGTTTGCTTTGGACCAAGGACTGCAGAAGGAGGTCCTGATGTGGGTTCCCAACGTCTTGCCTGTGGCTGTCTTCTCTGACACCTTGGAAGACAGTAGCCTGCCTGTTAGTGAGTAGGGCTTTAATTCCAGAGCTCAACCTGGTCTGTGTAATTAGACGCTCTGGCTAGACCATATCTCATGGCTGAATCACCAGAAGACATTGCAGTTACTAGGTCCTGCGAAGCCTTGAAACTGTCAAGCCCTTCCCTAGTGGTGAGAGTTTATGTCTACCAAAAAATAAAAATAAAAAAACCGTATGGAGACTCACAACTAGCTGGGTAATTTCAGGTCCTCTTCAAGTCATTTTCACCTACACATCCAAACATGAAGTGAGGGGACTTTATTTTCACCTGGGTGGTTGGTGAATTCCCTCTACTTTGTGCTTTTGAGTGAGGGAGACTGTAACCCAAACAGCTGACACTTCACAGATGTGAGAGCACATGAGGGGAACCACCTGACTCTGTGATGTTCTGTGTGTTCTTACCTTCAAAGGTCAAGACCTCTACCAGAGGACACTGGGACAGAACTTGGGCTCAGGAGATAGGTTGGTCATTCATGCAGCTCAGGGATCTTGGGAAAGCCATGCATCCTTCTGACTTTTTCTTTCCGTGAAAGAAAGAGTTCAAAAGATTGATGCAAAACAATTAAATGAGAAATCAATATGAAAGCATTTTGTGAAGCAACCTGTTAGGCTGTTGTGTTACAGAATTTAGACTGGAACTTAGTAGGTAATGTCACTCTACCTTCTCTAATGTACTCTGGGCTTGCCAGGTCCTTCCTTCTATTCTTGCTCTGGGTAGTCTTCCTTAGTCACTGCTTGTGGTACAAATCATTGCCACACTCTTCCTCTACCTCGACCTTTAAAATCGTCTCTGTATTTAAAGCTACACTCTTAGCCTTGTCTCCTTCTTACCTCCACCTCATCGGCTACTTCTCCCAGAACTCATTTGCATGCTGTGCCACTCTGGGGGAGTGTTCTTCTTACCAACTCCACTAGGATGTTCCTCCGCTCTCTCCGAGAATGCCTGTTCCCCTTGGTGTTCCCCTAGAACAATCCCACTTGCTTCATGACCCACTTCTGACTTTGACCATACCATGGCCAATTCAGCCCTCAGTGGGTCCCTATCTCCTGGAGCATAGCCCTTGTGCCACACTCCTGTCTTCTACTGACCACATGTCTCTCTGACAGAACAGTGTGGTCCAACTGCCCAGCACAGTGCCATACTTATAGTACCTGCTTAACAAAAAATGTGTTGATTGGATTGCAGAAGGAAGGCTAGAGGGCTTTGATTTCTTCCCCACGATTTGGTACATGTTTTTCTTTTTTTACCAAATGTCATCTCTATTTTTCAGTTCTGATTCATTATTTCACCCTATGCTACAAAGCAAGCTCTTCAGGTGGGCACCCCTGAATTGCCCCTTGTCTCCTCCAGAAGCCTCCTCACATCTCAGGCATCCTTGAGGGGAGTTGTTTCCTCCCCAGCCTCCCTCTCCTTCTCAGCTTCCTACCTGTGCGAGTTCAGATGCCTGGCAACTGTCTCTTTCATGCAGTATCACTACATAACATCTCTCTAGAGGCAGTGTTTGAAATCCTGGGAATGAATGTGAAAGAGTATCGGAAGGCTCTGAACCAAAACTTGCATTCTTCTGTGAAATGTGGCATCTGGAATCTTTGCTTTACCCAGGAGAGTGGGGCCCATAGTCAGACTGATTAGTTTCTGATACTGTCTCTGCCACTTAACGGCTGTGAGATCATACTGTCATCTGATGGATGGTAGTATTTATCTCCAGGAGTTAACCAATCTTAACCACCTAGTGCACACCGTGAATGCTCAATAAGTGTTAGGTATAATTACAAGGAAGAATAACCTTTCTTACTTTACAAATAAGTCTATGACCTTGAGGGCATGTCCTCATCCTGTTTCTGCCTCAGGGGATTCCTCAATTCCCCTCCTTACCCCATGGCCATACTTTTGGAAGCATGTACCTCAATGCCTCCATCCTCCTCTTATCCCCTAATCCTCACCTTTTTAAAACTTGGCTTCTATTTTCATTATTCATGGAGGCTTCAGATTTCAACTTATTTGATAACATTCCAGTCTCAACTCCCATCAGAGGCCTTTCCTCTGGCCTTGTTCTATGTGTAGAACTTGGCATTGTGCCTCCTTTACTGATGTCTTCCATCCTGGTCAGTCCTATATGACCCTATGTTCCACAGCTATCATTCTTTGAGTTTTCTTAGCTTCATCTGCTTTGATAAATATTTTCCAGTTTGTTCTTGGAGTCCTGGGAGCTGCCCCAGTCTTGTGCACTTCTTAGTCTTTCTGTCTCTGGGAGCATTTCCTACCCAGTGCCTGAAGGTTGGGTCCCTATACAAATAGCACCTGCATGTTGAGCAGGTTAATTAGTGCATGCACATGCATGTGTGTGTTTGTGTATGGGGGAGAGAGAGAGAGAGAGAAACAATTTCAGCAATGCAGGTGGTACTGGCCATCATTCTACCATGTGACCAGGATTGGGAAATGGGCTTCTAGTGTTTTCTTTATATCAGACCCTGAACACGAGCCTCCTATTTCATTTGGTGCTCAGATGACATCTCCATCTTTATAGGAATCATAGGCCCTGCTGGACTTAGCACACAACTGGCTCTCAGTTTCAAATGTGGCATTTCTCAAAGGGACTTTCAAGAGTCATTGTGTCTCTGCTCGACATTGACCTTAAGCATTGCCATTTGAACCTCAGCCCAGTATAAGTCACACTGCGCTGGTCTCTAGCACAGATTCCTGACTTGCCTCTTGGTGAGTCTTTGTTTGTTTCTGGATCCTTATATTCTGTTGTGACAAGTTAACTGGCCAAAAATAATTTTATCTCCATTTCACTCTCCCAGCCCTGTGCCTTCTGTGTTCTTTCTTGGCATATTCTGGAAAAACTTTGAAACCATCTTTTTGTCTTTTCAATCTCCATGATTCTTTATGCTTTAGGACTCTGGTGATTTTTCTTCTGGACCTTGATGATAGTTTTCCAAGAGGTCTCCTCCCTCAGTTCCTCCAGCCTTCCATCCTTATTCTGTGTCCTGTCCAGAAAGCTCTCTCTAAAGAGCAGAACCAATCCTGCCACTCCCTTGCTTAAAAACATTTCTTGACTCTGTATGGACTACAGACTAGAGTCCCAAACCATCAATGTATTCCTTGAACAGAATGCCATTTTCCTGTTGCCAGGGCTGTGCTCACATTGTTTACTCATCTTGGAGTACTTTTTACCCTCATCTGAATATCAAAATCTATCCTAGCTGTCAGGACCCAATTCAGATGACACCTCTTCTGTAAGCCTTCTCTGATCCCTTGGGGGCAGGGCTAATGATTTCCATCTGGGTTTTTATTACATTTTTCTATATTTTTGTGGTGACACTTGGCACAGTCTGGCTAGTGGTCACTGTGTAAGAGTCAGTCATTCCTACGTGGTGGAGGGCAGGCACGGTCCATGTCTCAGGCTTTTAGTCACCTCTGAGTCCCTATCTTCTTTCACCTCCTTCAGAGCCCAGCCCAGCCATTTGCACACAGAGAGTTTTCCGCAAATGTTTGCTGTCAAAGTGAATTTGTTTTGGGTGTTGTTGGACTGAAAGATTTTCAAATGGCAAGTGCGGTTCTTTTGAAAAGAACTTCTGGATCCACATTGAGTCCCAAGGCAGGCCAAGCTGCAGGAAGAGCGGATCCTATTTCTAGTTGACTGTGGTGCATGCCACCCCCAAAGCAGGCTCACATTCCCCCTGGAGTCAGCTGCCCAGGACTAACTAGACCCATAGTCCCTACCCTCTGAACCCAAGCCACTGAGGATGTGGATAAATACTGGCTAATAGCCAGCACAGAGAAGTGTCAGCTGCTCATTTTCACAAAACAAATCTGCAGGGAGGAATGGACAAGCCCAGAGATTCTCTGCAGGCTTAAGACAAATGTCAAAAAATAAAAAATTATTTTCCAAATTATATGTCTTCTTTCCTCTAATGGTCATTTTCACTGCTTTGCCTGGCCCCCATTCTGGGGTTACATAGGAAGTTAGAAGAAGAAAATCTTTCCTAAAAATGATTGTTTACTCAAATCACCTGCCTTCAGCTTTCAGAGGTCTCCTCTTTCTCTCAGGCTTCACGTCTGGCACCTCTTTCCCTGTGCACCACTGGACCACTGGTGTTCCCAGCTCTATTCTTACTCCTTATCCACTTCCATGGCTTTGGTCTGCATTTCCACATCGAGGACTTCCACATCTTTGACCCTGGTCCAGACGTTCTAATTCCTGCCTTCTCGCCTTCTCAGATCTGGGAAGCTCCCTCAATTTTACCATCTATTATTTCTTGAATCTTTACCAAGGTGAACAGGGCCAAAGAATTCTTATTTCCATTTTACAAATGAAAATGCTAAGACTCAGAGTCAAAGGGCAGACTCAAAGTCCCACAGTGAGGCAGCAGCACTGGCAGGACAGTGGTCATTTTGGCTATGACATGGGGCAGTCAGTCACCTTAGGGCCAGGTATGAAACCCTACTTCAGACCCAGGACACCACATCTTGGGATGGCTGGCTGTGCTTTCTGGTGAGATGAAAGCCTCTCAACACCTATTTCCTCTCCTCTTTTGTCCTCATAAAAATTTCTTTCTCTTTGACCTTTCTTTTACCATGTGGAATCTATTTACTTATGAGAAACTCAGCTTGGATGCCACATCTGTTTTCTTGATTTTTACTCCAAACTCCCTAGCTGAGTTTGCAAAGAAGACAAAGTGGAAGGATTTGTTGAGTTAGTGGTGGTGGTGGTGGTGATGTGTGTGTGCATGAGAGAGAGAGAGACAGAGAGAGAGGCAGTGTTAATAAGAGGGCTGCTTACTGTTGCTATCTGGGCCTTATCAGTCTTAGGCTTTACAAGCCATAGGAGGAGTATGGGTGGGGTTCAGCTTCAAGGCATCTCAAGATTCATCCCAGAGGTCAGCCTGTTCCCTTGCCCCATCCAGCCTCCTCCCATCTCCTGATGGGAGGAGGTTGGGTGGCTTGCTCTCTTGGTCAGGTTCCCCAAGGAAAACCACTTCCTCCTCCCATTTGTTCCCAGCTCCTACTAGGCCAAATTTTGGAGCCAGACCTGCATGGGGGACTCTCTATCTTCTCAGGGCTTCTCCCTAGACTTCTATCCCTCAGGGTGTGATCCCTGTCCCAGCACTGCCTCAGCTCTGTGGAATGCTTTTCATCTTTAGCCTGGGGAACAGACAGGCTCCTCCTATTTGAAGCTCAACTGAGAATCTCACTTATTTCTTTTGGCTTCCCCTTTACCATCCTCCAGGTCCTGTTGATGGCTGTGTTCAACCAGGCTGTTCTGACTGCTGTGCACATAGATGAGGGACTCAGAAAACCCCACAAGATCTGGGTGGTGTGTGGATATCATGGGTCCAGTTTCTTCAGCTCCCAGGGTAGGACATGGAGGTCCTGCCTGGTAAAGAGGCCACTCAGGGACACGCTCAGTCATCAGAGCTGGAAGGCAGGCCTTCTGACCTTGGCATGATGCTTTTTAGTCTGAGCAAACAAGAATGCGGTGATAGGAAGTAAGTGTGAGAAAACTGTAGGTGGGATTGACTTTTACTACTTTAGTCCTTTATGCAGAAAAGTAAAACCAATAGTTCACATCCAGAGGTTCTAAGACCTCTCCTGGATTCATTGGCAACCTGTATCCTTACTTGTGGAAGGGAAGGAACAGACAGTAGGATGAAGCTCCTCCTCCTTTGGGTTCTGGTGACATCCTGGGTCACTGCTCCCTTGGGTCCATCAGCATTGCCGACCTAAGCTCTTGAGCAGGCAGATCAGGTTCTCTCTGCTCTGGGGGGATTCATGAGCTGCTTAAGGAGGCTAGAATCACAGAAATAAAAATGGCCAAAGAATCTGAGCCAGCCCTGCCTGTCAGCTAACGAGCCAGTTTTCATTAAAGTGGGGCGAGGCCTCCTTTAGAGGGCAAGATCTCCTTGAAAATTATCTGCCACCCAGAGAGTGCTCAGTGCTGCCATTGAGTACCACCACTAATGGACTATCTGTCCAGGGCTGTCCTTTGTCAGAAAACAAATGTTTGGGGGAAAGTAAAACAAGGAAGAGAAAGGATAGATGCCTGGGGGGAGGATGACTAAGACCGAAGGAAAAGGTGTTGAACTTAGAGAGAAAGTGACAAAGATGGCCAATGCTGACCCAAGAAGCATGAGTTGCTCTATGACACCTGAGGTATGGAAAAGGAATTGTCTTTATTCGCATGCTAACTTTATTCTAGTAATAAAATTCTTGAATATACAACAAAATCCATCCCTAAGCCCCAGTTCCCAGGGTAGGTAAAAAGTCCATTTTTAATTCCTCTTTTCCTCCTTTTTTAGGTCGTGTTTTCTTTCAGGTTGTACCAGGAAATATGGGAAAGGCCCCTGACTGGAAGACTTTCAGGAATTTTTCTGAGGATACCTCTTAGACAGACTTGCACGGTTGATTTAAATTTAATATTTTTGGTACCAAGTTTGGCTGTAGGACCTTACCCCAGCTTCTAGAGTCTCAATCTAAGACTCAGGCACTGGCCAGGGATGCAGGAGTCCTATCAGAGGTTCATTTGGGATGGAGCTTTTGGGTAAAGGACTGGTTCATGCTGTCCTGGAACTTGTCCTCAGCTTGCTCTCCCTGTCCCAGGAAATCTCATTTCCTTTCTGCAACTGGGTCACTGTCTTCTTCCTCCTGGACAGCTGGTCCCATCTCCTCTTCTTGCACAAATAGGCTGGGATTGTTTCAGTTGACCTGGACCTCCAGTAACAATACCTGAAATCCAGATACTTCTCTTTTCCTCCTCCTGCTCCTCCTCTTTCTTCTCTCTCCTCATCACCCTTTCTTGATCTCGTCTATCAACTGTCCTTCTATTTCCTCCATCTCTTCCTCCTTTTTCCTTTCTTCTTCACACTGAAACACACACAAAAGTTTTTAACCCTGCTTAAACTTACAAACACAAGGACCCGGCCACCCTTCTTTGATGAGGAAGGCAGAAAGTAAGATTATGTTTTGGTGAACTCATCAGCAAAGAGTTGCAAAACCACATATTTGTCAGGGTCTTCACATCTCACCCTATTACTTGATGTTTTGTAAAAACACTCAGTAGGATGAGAGTCATGGACCTGGACCCTCAATTACTGCTGAGGGAGAGGTGAAATTCAGTGCAGTGGCCAAGAAGGGTGAGCAGGAAGGGGCCACTGCTGGCCATCTTGCTACTGGTTTTATTAACTCACATAACTAATTGTGGTAGTCTGCTAGGGCTATTATGACAAAATGCCACAGACTGAGTGGCTGAAACAACAGGAGTTAATTTACTTATGATTCTGGAGACTATAAGTCCAAGGTCAAAGTGTTGGCCAGTTTGGTTTCTTCTTGGGGCTCCACATGGGTTGCAGGTGGCTTCCCTCTCTCTCTCATGTGGTCTTTCCCTCTCTATGTGTACCTCAGTCTCTTTGTGGTCCCAATCTCCTTTTCTTTTATGGATACCCATCATATCAGATAAAGACGTATCTTAAAGGTCTAATTTTAACTTAATTACCTTTTTAAAGATTTTGCCTCCAAATACAGTCACATTCTGTGGTATTGAGGATTAGGAATTCAATGGATGAATTTTGTTGGTGAGGAAGTAATTTGAACCAAAACAACTCACTAACCTAAGTTCTTGAACCACTGAATTTCCTTCTCCCTACTCAAGGTCCTAGGAAGCATTTGCTCAAAGGACCTTACAAGACTTTTATAAATATTAAGATATCCATCAAAATAACTCATGCTTGTGATCATTAAGCACCAGATGACCTGATGCAAATTTTTGTATTCCTCAGTGAACCTCATTATTCCCATGGATGGACTTGACTCTGAGTTAATATAAAAAATTGTGAATTTGTCACAGAACTGGGCTTCTGTCTTAGCTCTTGGGATTCTTCACAGAATATTATTTGAAATAAAATTCAAACATACTCAGAAGCCACTGGAGAAGGTGGACAGATAGTTCTGAAACACACACAAAAGTTTTTAACCTTGCTTAAACTTACAAACACAAAGACCTGGGGGCCTCCAGTTGGGGGGGTCTCCAATCCTACTGTTCTAAGCAGCTCTCCATATGCTGACTCCACAGGCAACTAGAAGACCCATATCCCTTCAAAACTCTGACCTGGCTTCCCTTGTCTTCAGATCATGGTGAGGTAGAAAGCAAGTGCTAATGAGGCCAGCAGCCTGCTGCTCCTCTCATAGGGACTCGAGGTCAGTGAGATAACGTCTGTGGAAGAGCTTCTGTAGGAAAATCCACTGGCAATACAAGGGGAGCTCTTGTTATTCCTGGGCCTCCTGAAGCAGCCCAGGTAACTCGGCCCTTTCATCTTAATGGGCAGTTGATGCTGCATGTGCCTCCTTTCTCCCAGAGTTACAGTTTTTCTTTAAAGAAATAATTAGTGGGTACTTTTAAACCTCTCCAGTGACTCATTCTTCTTTGAAATACTAACCTGGGGTTGTCTCCTTCAGAGAATAAAATAATGATGATAGCAATTTATTCCATAGCTAGAGCCAGGCCAATTAGCACATGCCTTATGCTCAGAACTTTATTTGAAAAAAAAAAAAATCTCTAAAGTCTCTTTCAGCTCTAATATGTCCTAAAATGCCATTACCAAGGCTTTTCCTTGGTATGCCCTTTGTTTGGGGTTGCCATGGTAGGGAAAGGGTCAGGGGTCAAGGGTTAGGGGTAGTGACCTTGTGGACAGAAGCTTGAAGATCTAGTGTGCTTTAAATTCATGTCTGTCTAGCAGATAGGAGTTAACCTTCATAGGCTTCCATCCTCCATAAGGAGGGGAGAAGTTCCTTTATCCTGGAATTTCAGTGCTTCGTTTGTCTCTGTGATGACTCAAGAAGGTAGGGAAGATATGTGGGTCACTGATGGCGCACTGGCCCTGTGCTTGTACAAAATTTCACTGATTTTCCTTTTCAGAGACCATTTTAGTGCCCACACCTTTTTCTGCTTTTGTTCTTTTTCTTTCACCAATTTGTTTCTTACTGTAGCTTCTGTGAGGTTACAATCCAGCTAGGATTGTCATCTAAGACTCAAAAGGAGAGTAACAGAAATCACCTCACAAATCAACTGTGTCTAACTTTCTCATTTCACAGACAGGAAAATTGAGGTCCAGAGAATGGGGGGAGGACCTTCAAAAAGTCATATAGGAGAGCTGTGGAGGCACTGACGTTAGACACAAAGTTCCCTAACTTCTTTACCCTTTCCCTTTCACAGCACTGGATATCAATATTTTGATGTATTGACAGGAATATAGGATGGGTTGGGGAGTGACAAAGTCCATCCTCTTGACAAAGTACTTAAATTAAAGGCTAATTTAAATTCTACTGTAATTTGGGCCCAAACCCCCTATTTCAATCTTTCCCAGAAATGCAGAGTGGCGGTGAGCAAACTTTTAGTTAGACTACAACCGAGGAATGACTTTGTTGGGGGTATATTTGTCACTGTGGTTCCTTCTCTTCAAGTTTCCTTTTTCTTCAAATGTAGGGCCATAGAGGACCCTGCCCTGAACTCCTGTACAGAACCCTCCTAGAGTCTGAGGAAAGCTGAGTCTTAACACTCTGGCCAGATGTTCCTATGCTCAAAAGGAGAGACTGAACTATTCAGTAAGTGAGAGATTAGACCATACTGCTCAGTTGCTCAGGCAAAAGAAGTGAGTGCTGATAATTTGGGAATGGAGCTGTTCCCAGAGGTTCACTCCCACAGGTTACCTCGTGCCGTCATAACATCTATTAATCTAACAATTTTATCTCTTTAGGTGCTGGCCTGTGATGTACTAAATTTGAATAAATTGCTTAAAGTTCGTCATATATAAATAAGTCACAGTTTTCAGGAATGAAAGAATGGAAATAAAAACAATACCCACTTCTTAGGGTTGTAAAGAGAAATAAATGAGAGGAATAAACAGTCCATAAGAGTAGAGTAACTTTTATTGTTATTGTTTCTTGACAACAAGTCTGAGAGGACTCCTCTTAATTCTTTTAAAGGATTAACTCATCTAGTGGACTTGATGGTGTGTGAGTCAGGGGTGGTAAGTGGAGGCTGTGATTCTGTGTTCTGAGTCTTTCTTCCCAATGTCTGCTAACCAGCATTCTAGGACCTTCTCTTGGGTCATTTGTCTCCACTTTCTTGTGTGAAAGACTGCCAGGTTCCTCTTCTCTCAGATAGACAAGGACACCAGGCCAATCTCTCTCTCTTCATAGCCACCCAGAAGAAATCCAACTGGAGGGAGACAGCTTGCCACCCTCCACCCTCACTTCCCTCTCACCCAGGGCTAAGTTATTCTGAAGCTATAAAAAGATCCCTGTCCACTTCAAAGGGCTTTTTATCAGCTCATCCATACAGATCCTGTTCAACTCTTCTCATTTTCAAAGGCGGAACTAAACCCCTTGGCTGAACCCCCAGCTGGGCTCTTACCTTCCTTAAAATATCTTTAACTTCAATTAAACTGATCCCCCTTGGCTCCTGTTAGCAAATAGGTTGCCTTCTCAAAGAGTTCCCTGACACTGCCCTTCCCCCTGCCTCCCCGCCCCAGTCAAAGATGCATCATGCTGATCTGCAGGCAATTCCTGCTGAATTGAGTAATGTAGCCTGTTGCTGCTGGAACCCTTTCATCCACTCTTGTTTCAGAACATAGTTGGCTCTAAGCTGACTTCAGGATAGACACAGTAAATTAAGCATTGACTTGGAAGTTAACAACCTGGCTTCCTAGGTCTTATTCTGCCATAGACCCCCTGCGTGAATTTGGTCAAGTCAGTGTTTCATTTTCCTATAAGTAAAATGAGGGAGGTAAGTACAACCATTCACAGTAGTCTACGCAATGATGTCTTTGCTGTAATGGCCTATTCTAAGTCTGTCTCCCCACTAGAGCATAAGCTTCATGAGGACAGGGAGAACAACAGAAGGTTGTGCTGTCTCTGTATGCAATTTTTTTGGAAAACATTGAATGAAGATGCCCGGGGTCTCCTGTGGTGCACCTTTCCTTCTTAACCAGTTGTACCTGTCTAAGCCTGACAGGTTTTTGGTGTCTCTTTACCCTTGCTTGGCTTCACCATCTCCCACATACTTAGCTACCTCCCTCTACCAGCAGGACCAGCTCCAGGTGGTCTTGCATGATTCCACTGCAGGCCAGCTCAATTAAACACTGAATCCCTTGGCTCTTCCCACCTCTTCTGGGTTGGACACAGCATCAAATTTCTGGTGGAAGGATCTGGTTTTCCTAGTTTTTTTGAAAGGATCAGATGATGCAATCCAGAAGAGCAGCAGCGATAACTTCCCAATGGCCAAACTTTGACCAACTGGAGAGAGGAAGTAGGAGGGTGTCTGCACAAAAGTTCATAAATTTTCTTCTGGCCAAGGTTCCTATTTTTTTTGTGCACACCATGTACAAAGATTTCCAAAGTGACTCCTTAAAGTATGTAAAGCTGTGCCCAACTTGTTAAAGCATCACTTTTGCTTCTGAGTTTTCCTTGTCTTTCTCATGTCCCTTCTCTCTTGCTCTTGCTGCCTGGGGATTGCAACCTCTCAGGAAATTATCAGTACTGAAGTCTCACTTTATATCCTATTTTGTGGGGAACCTATGTCAGCATGCCATCTGTCCAAATTTATCTACTCAGAACCTACTCATCCTTATAGGTTTGTGGGAAGTTAGAACTGGAATGGATAATGCCATCCAATTATCCCTTGTAACATACAATGAAGTGAGGTCTGGAGAAAGGAAGAGACTTGTTTAAAGTTAGTGGCTAGACTAGTACTACCTACTGGAATTTGGAGTTCTTAGTTCCTACTCCAAAGTCTAGGAGTAGGAGCATGGAAAGGGAGAGAAAGAAGGATTTTCTTTTCCCTGCCTGGTGCCTCATGGGGTGAAAGCTCTTTAGATTGGCGGCAGTGCCAGAATGAAACTTCTCCTTCATAGCTGCTCCCTGGGCTGAGTAATTTGCCAATAATGGAGGGCCGTGTAGGAAAACTGGGACAAAAGTCATTCTGTACAAAGAAAATCCATCTGCTTTTGATTATGAAAACAGAGACACACCCAGGACGGGAGTGAGAGTCTAGAAATTTGCCATACACAGGGACTTAGGGAACAATGAAAACTAAACCAGTATCTTTACTTTCTCATTATACTTCACTGCTACATTGGTTAAAATCAAGGGCTGAACAAGACCTTTAGAAGGGCCCTTCTGGGCTAACAAGTGAGTCTTTGTGCACGGAATCATCTGAGCTCCTTCCTCTTTTTCCCAGGGATGAGACTAACAATCATGGGTATAAGGGTTGAACCACGTGACCATTGTCTGTTTCCAGGATAAGGGAAGCAAAGAGAACAAGGGGCTCATAGAAATGCAACATGGGAGGGGGCTTAGGGTTCAGATAGTTACCTATCTTACTTTATGCAGATGAAGAAACCAAAGACCCAAAGGTCATGTGACCTACCCTGGGTCAGGCCCCTGGTTGGGATAGATCTGAATTCTGAAATAAGTTAATTTTTTTAATGGAGAAAGGGAATTTAAAAAAAGAAATGTAAGTTTTCCAGAAGGCTGGATAGGGCAAAAATCAGAAAATAGACCATCTCTTATCCTTTATTCCCAGTCCTCTGTGTGTCCTCTTTATACCACCTTGATTCTTACAGAAAATTTTAGAATGATATGTGGTCTTGATACCACAACTATTCCCCCTTCTCCTGGTTCCTCTTTGAGCTGTGGTGGGAATGAGAACAACTCAGGGACATGTCAGGATGTTGTACGAGATAGACTGGATCTGAGTTCACAGACAAGGGCCCTCTTACTAACTGGGAAATTGGGTACAGCCCAAAACATTTCTGAGTTTCTCTTTCCTCATCTCTAAAGTGGAGATAAGAACATTGGATTCACAGAGCCATAGAGAGGAAGAGGTGAGATAAAATGCACCTAAAATTATTAATCTGGGTCCTAGGAGAAACCAAACTGGGATATTTCAGGAAGTATACTCGAATTAGAATAATTCAAACAGGTTTTATTAAAGGACTCTTTGCAAAGATGTGGGCACAGTTCAGGAAACCCAGGCAGATGAGGCAGCATCCCAGAATTAGTACCATGGAAGCAAGGAGCTGAGGGGTTCTGTTCCAGACTCCAGGCTGGAAGGGTAAGGAGAGGGGCAGTTACCAGAAGTTGGAAGAAGAGAATCAGTGGCCTGTGGAGAGTTTTGGATGGGAGCCCTGGACGTTTGATTGGAGGAGGCATCCAACCCAAGGTGACTTTACAGAGAAGGAGCCAGAGAAACAAGCACTGGGCCTCATTCTCCTCGCTTCCTCTGATCTTCTGCCAGGTCCTACCCACCCAGGCAGGCATCAAAGAACAAGGGAGCCTGATGCTATAATCCTTATAGGTCAGCATCCTGGAGCAGAGAGGAAGGTGGACAAAGGAAGCAGAGATATTTGCAAGGGCAAACGGAAGATGGCAGCACAGAATGTGTTTGTAAACCGTGCAGTATTAACACAATGTTGTGCGTCCTGTATTGTGCCTTGTGCTGTGGGCCAGAACCACCACAATGAAGATTGTGTCCCGTAGATGCTACCGGTATTATTTGCTGACCACTTGGAGCTGAGTCCCTCTTCAGGACTTACCCAGGAGGACTTGGGACATTTCTGCCAAGGTCATGCCCCCTTGCAGCTATGCTTTATTTTCCTCTAATTTGGATTTGAGGTGTCTCTGTGGAGAGTGACTGTAGACTCCAGCCCTGCCCTGCCCTGATGGGACTCCAAAGGAGGTGGTCGTAGGTATTTACAGTGCATCTTTCATGGGATTCCTCTTTATCCCAGTGGATGGCCCAACTCATGACCAAATATTGCTCTCACAGGAAACTTGTTTATACTGGTAGACACCGTGGTGGCTCTTGGATGATCTGTGTCTTGCTTATTCCTATCAGGAGTAAATTGTTCCATGCACAAAACCATAAGACCTATAAGAACACCATATCATTACCTTCAGGCCCTGTGCACCAGGTGTATATAAAACATATGTGAATTTCGTATTTAGACTTGGCTCCCATTTCCAAGATATCTCATTATGTAATATTTGGGAATATTTTAAAAAGTCCCCAATTCAAAACTGTCTGGCCCCAAGCCACTCTCTGACCCTGACCTAGGGCCCTGACTAGGAGGAGAGTTAGGTCCAAGTGTGTCAGTCAGGTGAGACACAGAGGATGCAGCAAAACAAAACGCAGGCAATAATAGGAGATGTGTATTATTTATTATTTATTTATTTTTTTGAGACAGAGTCTCAAGCTATCCCCCTGGTAGAGTGCTGTGGCATCACAGCTCACAGCAACCTCCAACTCCTGGGCTCAAGCGAGTCTCCTGCCTCAGCTTCCCAAGTAGCTGGGGCCACAGGCACCTGCCACAACGCCCAGCCACTTTTTTTTTTTTTTGGTTGCAGCTGTCATTGTTGTTTTGGTAGGCCCGGGCTGGATTTGAACCCGCCACCTTAGTGTATGTGGCTGGCACCTTAGCCACTTGAGCCATAGGCGCTGAGCCAGGATATGTGTGTTATTTACAGATCCCAGAGGGAAGAGGGTAGCACTTGCAGGGCCCATGGGAGGTAGGGAGCCATTTGAGACACATATGGTCAACCAATAGTGTGAGAAAAAAGGAACTATAAAGCTTCAACTGGGGTCCAGGGCGATACCCAAGTAGGTTTCCCGAGGGGAGTTCTCTTTGCTGAGTCTATAGCAAGCAGGTTCAAGTTGCATGAATTCACTGTGTGACCTGGAGGCGGTCACTGTGGCATATCTGTGCAGTCCATGAGGGTGGTATGGGGCTCAGTGAATCTAGTAGACTATATCTAGCCATCCCTTAGAGAAGTTGTCACCAGGAGGCAGGCATATGACATAGATATCTGAATCAATACACTGATGAACTGAGAGGAGAACTGGAGACTGACTGTCAAGCAAGTAAGCCCTGCCTCTGGTGTGAGAAAACTTAACCTTTATCAAAATGCATGTCAAGGCAGTATCAAATTATAAGAATTCATCATAGCCCACTCCTGTGACTGGCTTATACAGGAAGTATAAAAGCCCAGCCTGACCTGGTTCTAGACAACTCAGAAGGGCCATCTTGGTTTCAGAGCTCTCTATAGGATGGGCTGAGGCCTCTGCTGCTGTTGCATCATGGGTAAAGTTTTTCCTCTGCCCATCATCCTTCCCTCTCCCATAGACATTGGTCCTAAGAGAATTCCTCACAATGCGGATCTTCAACTCTGAGTCTGCTTCCTGGGGGCCCCTGCCTGTGACACATAGTGTTGTCCTATTATTACTGATGTGTAGACTTTAAGCCTGCCATTATGCAGTCTGTGCAGGTTGTATGGGGTGCCCAGCCAACTTTATCAAATGACAGCTCTGTACAGTTCTGCCTGAGCTGTTGGCCCTGGCATGGGCTCACCTTATTTCTAATGTATACACAGTTTCTCTATGAGCTCTTGCAGCCCTTGCTGTAGGCATTTTATTTTCAGTGGAGTGTCCCCTAGGATTAGATAGAGAGTTAAAAAAAATGTCTAGGATGAAGTTGCAACATCCTCTAGAAAATTAAGAACAGGTTGTCCCTTCTTGCAGGCTCTAAGAAGATGGCAGTGAGTGTGAGACGAACCTCCTTGGTCAGCCCCATGGTGTTCAGCTTGTGTTTCTTACTGAATCTTAGCTGGTCTTATTTAAGCTGGTCTTAATAAGCTGGTCTAAGCTCATCTTAGCTGGTCTTATTTATTGCACTATGGTCAGTTAGAGGGTAACTTATAGTAAGGGTTGGATTTGCATCTAGTCCTCAATATAATCCTCTTGCTCAAGAGATTGCTTTCTCCCCTTGAAATTTAAAAGCTGATTCTGCCTTTCCATGGTCACTGGAGAAGACTGCTAAGAGAACCATTATTTCATCTTTGACTGTCTCATTTTCTAAGGAAATGAACTTGGGGAGACAAGTAACATTCTCCAGACCCTGGAGCTCTCCAGTTTCAGACTATAGATCAGTCACCTGACTCCTCTATCCAGTGCTCCTACTATAGGCTTTAGTCCCATTTAAGCTCTTTGGATGGTGGAAAATTTTCCAGGAAAGGAAGCCAGAAGGGCAAGAGTGGAAGATTCCCCCAGCACATCTAGCTCCTGTTCCTCTTGACAATACCAAGAGAGCACCAGCTGTGGGTGTGCTTCCTTCCCTCCTTGGCTCTAAGCAAACTGCTGAGCTCCCAGGGCAGACCCTGTAGAGGCCGCAGGGTACAGACAAAACTGCTCCTTTGATGTAGCTCCAGAGAGAGGCCACTCTCCTTGACCAGTGGCTGGGATTCTATTTTATGTAGACATTTCCCGTCTTTTCTTAAAACATCTCTGCAGGAGATAAAGTATTATACATTTATAGCTTTGGCTTGCCAAGAACATCCCACTAACTCATCTCATAAATCCTGCCAAACCTCCCTTCAGCAGGAAGCCATGGCCAGTACTGCCAGACCGGGGGCAGGCAGGAGTCACTGAGGGGGCAGCCCACAGCCATTGGGAGATCACTCTACTTTGGGAGTTTGTGTCTTCTTCTCCTTCTTGCCCCCTGAACTTTGAGTCTCAACATTCCCACAGACAGGACAACTATTACCTCCAGAGATTATTTATATTCATTCTTTTTCTCCTTCTCTCCACACTACCCATCTTTTCACCCTGCTTTATCATTCTAAATTTACATTGAAGGCGAACTCTTTCTAGTCACTGGTTCAGAAGCCTAGGGCTTGGCTCATGTTATAGTACTTAATGTTTATGGATGAGAGCTTGTCTTCGGACTGAGCCACAAGACTTGCACATATTTTCCTTGTATGTCTAGCTGGGTGTCCCCACCTACCTTGCAGAGAGATGGGAGTTCTGGGGCTCGGAGCAGGTGGGAGGATGGGAAGGCAGCCCTGTCTTTTTCTTTCTCTTCTTCTGCCAGGAGTAGGCTCCCTTTGAGGTTGGCTGTGGTCTTATCTAAATGCAAGTTCAATCGCCACAATCTATTTCTCCAACTCCAAAATATTTTCTTCTTTGCATGCTCTCCTGACCTCTCTGTTCCAGGTGTTCTTTTTTTGTGCTCTTACTACACTGATTCCGAAGCCTCACTTTCTTCCTCATGTTCTTGCTCTCTCTGCCCTTCTCTTTCCTCCCTTCCAATCCCTCCAGATCACAGGACAACAGAATAGCAGAATGTTATTATAAGTTGGGCATCACCAATCCAAAAATATAAAATACAAATGCTTCAAAATCCAAAACTTTTAAGCACTGACATGACTCCCCAGGTGGGAAATTCCATGCTCATGTGCTACAATACATCTGTGTTTCATGTGCAAAACAATAAAGACATTGCATATCATTAACTTCAGGTCATGTGTGTAAAGTGTATATAAAATATAAGTGAATTTCATATTTAAACTTGTTCCCATCCCCAAGATATCTTATAATGTAATATGATATTTGGAAATATTAAAAAAAATCAAAACCTAAAACACTTTGGCCTTAAGTATTTCAGATAAGGGGCAATCAACCTGTACCACAATTACTTTAAAGGTCAAGCCAGATACTTTTCTGCCTTAGAAGAAGAATCTGAGGTCTAGGTGGCACTGTAGCTCAATGGGTAGGGCAGCAGCCACATACACCGAGGCAGGTGGGTTCAAACCCAGACCAGGCCAACTAAAACAACAATGACAACTGCAACAGAAAAATAGTCGGGCGTTTGTGGAAGGTGCTTGTAGTCCCAGCTACTTGGGAGGCTGAGGCAGGAGAATCGCTTGAACCAAGAGTCTGAGGTTGTGGTGAGCTGTGACACCACGGCATTCTACCAAGGGTGACAGCCTGAGACTCTGTCTAAAAAAAAAAACAAAACAAAACAAAAAACAAACAACAGCAACAACAACAACAACAAAAAAAAACACAACAATGAAGAAGGATCTGAGATCCAGAGGGGTGAAATTTCCCCTATTCTCTTCTCCAGGTGACAAAGCTACATATAAAATCCACAACGACTTATTCCCTAATCAGAGCTCCTTCTACAACAGCACTGTGCTTCTCTTTTCCCTTTGCTTTAATCCTTAACCACTGCTTTGTGGTCAAACGTCTATCTTTGCCCTGTTTAGCTTCTACCCCTATGCCAAAACTTGTGGCCCATGAGTGGGAGGTAATGGGAGAAATTCAAGGACAGGAGCCTTGATTGTTAGGATGGTCGAGTTCAGACCTTCGTTCCAAAGCCAAGTTACATTTCTGATCTGAGATACAGCAGGCAAGGGCCTGGCTGTCTTAAATCTGGGGAAATGCACAGGGGTGGAAGAGCTGTAATTGCCTGAGGGATGAATGGAGTGAATGTTGAAAAATATTCTCTGGACAAAGAAAAAAACAGGCATTTTGTTCCTTTCTAAGATGCCCAACAAGCACTTAACTGGAACACTTTCTCTTGGAAAGGGTGGGGGGTTGGGGTGGGGATAGCAAATCTGAGATTTCTGAGTAACCAGAGGATTGGTGATTTATTTTCTTTCTGGGAATGACATAGGATTAGTCTCCCCCTCTTTCTTCTCAAGAAACAACATTGAAGTTCTGGGTACTCCTGGGCAGCATGATTTGTGCTTCTTTGGGTGATGGAGATGGGGTGGGGTGGGGAGAGAGAGAGAGAGAAAGAGAGAACCCACAGCCCCATGCCTGTTGTAGAGGGTTAGTTTTAGTGGCTCTGTGGGCAGGGTAGGGATAATTTTTCAACCTGGTTTTGGGATTTCTTGTCTTTGTCTTGTCAGGTTTGGTCCAAACCCACTGTAGGCTGTTTTACTCTAGGCACTAAATGCCATATTCCTTTGTCATTTGGGCTAACACATCTACACTGCTTAGGGATTGCACATTAATACAACCTTTATGGAAAGAATTATGGAGAATTCTCAAAGAACTAAAAGTTGACCTTCCATTTTGACCCTGCAATTCCATTACTAGGTATATACCCCATAGAACAAAAATCACTTTACCACAAAGACATTTATACCAGAATGTTTATTGCCACTCAATTCATAATTGCAAGTTGTGGAAGCAACTTAAATTCTCATCATCCCTTGAATGGTTCCACAAACTATGCCACATGTATACCACGGAGCACTACACAGCCATAAGAAAAGCTGAGGCCCTTACATCTTTTATGTTAGCCTGAATAGAGTTGAAATACCTTCTTCTTAGTAAAGTATTTCAAGAATGGAAAAAATATTCCAGTGTACTCAATACTAATATGAAACCAATATATAAAATATTACACACCCACATGAATGATGAAACACAAAAATAGTCTAGCAAGGCGAGTGGGGAGAGGAGGGAGGGCAGTTGGCAGGATCTCACCTAATGTGCACAATGTGAGGGTCTTCAGCATGCCTCCTGGGTGGAGGGCTCAACTACAGGGTGAACTTTATCTTGGAAGTGAGAAAGGTAACATAAAAATTTGTACCCTCATATTAATTTTAAATAATGCCATATTCCCAGGGAAGGAGTATCCCAATAAGCCCTTTGGAGATCATGATTGCCTGGGAATGTGGCAACCTTTTGAGTCCTGTAGTTTAGAGAAATTCCAGCAAATAGGTAAGTTCTCTAAAAGATAAGGTAGTTTCATCATTGTGTAGGGACACAGTCTAATCAGCCCAGAAGCCTGCATCAGATAACGGGGTGGGGGGGAGGCAGGGGGGGGGAGAGTGGCTTTTGAGCCATAGCGACCTGCATCAAAATCTCTGATTTCTTTCTTATAATGACACTATCTTTGTGGTCTTGAGCAAGTTATAACAAGGCTCAGTTTCCTCCTCTGTAAGATGGAGCTAAAAATACTGATCTCACAGGCTATTGAGAGCAACAGGTGGATGATGAGTGCCTGGCGGTCTGCTTGGCCTCAACAGGTGCCAGGAAATATCCACTTCCTTAATGCTCCTCCTTATTCCCCATTGCACTTCAGCTCCTCTACCTCAAAAAACAATCTGCATGAGCTGGAATCCAACAAACTTGAACCCTTGGTAATTCTATTTTTTACCTTTGACTTTTAGGAGAGTGAAAAGTAAAAAGCAAAACCAGATCATAACTTTAAAGGAGCATCCTAGGGTCATCAGAATTTCAGTAAAGGCTTGAGATGCCTGGGGCTGCCCTGGGTCCCTTCATGGCACTGGGCAAGCCTCTTTCTGAGTGTGGGCCCCACTGTTCTCTCCTCTCCTCTCCAGCTCTGTGATTTGCTCACTATAAATTCTACACAGTAAGTGACTCAGAATTGCCCTGCAAGCTACTTAAGCAGCAACAAAGGTTTTGTAGAATTTGATCTACTGTTGTGAATGAAATTGCAAAGACAGGCATTTTAGAAAGAATTTGTAAATATTATAGTTAACCCCAGTTAGGCATCCTAGGAAACCCCGAGCAAAAGTTTTAGGATCATTACTTTCAGGTGGGATTTTCTAGGAGACTCAGCTATTTTGGGTTAATTTGATGTAATCCCTGTGCTCTAGGGAGTTTGCAAAGCAATAAGGATGGTAAAATATAACCCCCTCAAGTGGCTTTCCATTCTCCCACAGTCCTTAACACAGTCCACAAGGCCCTTGTCCTCTGGCTTCTGCTCTCTGCTCCAGACCCTAGCTTCCTTTTATATCCTCAAGTCCTGCTCCCTGCTCCTCTCCCAGAGCCTGAAATGCTCTCCTCTGATGTCCCCAGGCAATTTATTCATGCCTCAGATTACACCTCTGTTGTTCTTCTCTCCAGAAAGTTTTCCCTAATCCTTCAGCCCCTCCTTTACAGATTCCTCTTTTATAGCTCTCATTGCCAACTGTATGCTTAGCCCTTGCACAATTATCATCAAATCACTCACCATGGGAGCAGGTTTTGAATTTCTCTCCTTCCTGAGCTTCACCTCTGTGACGGTAGCCTGTGTCTTACTCATTTTGGTAACCCTGATATACAACAAAGTGCTTTGCCATTGAAGGTACTTGATGGATATTTATTGTACGAATGAACAAATACACAAGTTGCATTTCACTGCAACACAAGACACCAGACAATGACTGCTGTGTTGTCTGACCAGTGGGACAGGTGATGCATGCTGAGAGTTCAGAGATGCGGTGGCCACTGTCCCTCAGGAAGGCTTCCTGGATGCAGATCATAAGCTGGTATGGGCCCCTTCATTCCTCTCACATTCTATTTCATCAGGGTTTAAATCTACAGACAGCTCTGCCCAGATTCTTGGGATGTTTTTATGGGCCAGAATACCAACATTGAGTCAGCACTGCCCCTGCCATGCTAAGTTTATCCAACAGCAGTTGCCATGATGTAGTGGCTGGAATTTGTTGACCTCTCATCATGGGTAGGTTATATGGCTTATAGTCCATATTCCAGCAGCTGTTTTCTAGTACATTCTTAAGGTCATACTTCTAGGGTGGTGTTAATCCTGCTCCTAACTTATAGTGGACAGCTAGCAGTTGGCATCCCATCTGAGCAACACCATCCTTTTGGAATAACCCATAATGCCCAAGGGATCACCCCCTTCAATACTTTCCATCTCACTGTGGATTCCTCACATTAGGACAGGCATCAGGTGGTTAGCTGGGAGCACTGCTGCCTACAGCAGGCAGGACAGGGATAGATAGGGGTCAGTGAAATAGCAATGGAAAAGCAAAGATGACTGCTGTCTGCAAAAAAAAAAAAAAAAATCTAAAAAAGGAGAAAGAACATCTGAGAGATTCCAGAAGATCTCTTTGCCATCACCATATGCTAAATGTTCATTTTAGTCCTAAAGATTTCACCATGAACTATGAATTTAAATCTTTGTGTTGCTAATTACTATTTCGTAGCTTTATGAAACTGGTATGGTGACTGTTGTGTATATTCATTTCTTCTTTTTAAAATATATGAAAATATAAAGTATAATTGACATAGAACAAATAATACATGTTTAAAGTTATGAATTGATAAGTTTTGGCACCATCGCCACAAGCAAAATAATCAACACATCCTTCTCCCTCAGATGTCCTTATCTGCCTTCTTTAGCTCCTCTCTCCTGCTCCTATGGCCACCCCATCCTCAGGCAGCCACTGAGCTGCTTTCTGTCATAGTAGATAAGTTCATATTTTCTAGAATTTTATATAAATGGAAGCTTACAGAATGCCCTCATTGCTGTTCAGCTTCTTGTACACAGAATTTTTTGTATATTCATTCATGGTACTGTGTCTATCGATAGTCCATTTCTTTTTCTGGCTGAGTCGTAGTCTATTATATGGATCAAACATGACTTGTTTAGTCATCTGCTGATGGACATTTCCAGTTTGGGGATATTAGCAAGAAAGCGGCTATGAATATTTGTATATGAATATATGAATATGTGCTTTAATTTATTTTTGTTAAATACCTAAAGGTGGAATGGCCAGATCATATGTTTAATTTTTTAAGAAACCTCCAATATGTTTTCCAAAGCGATAGTGCCATTTTACATTTCCACTAGCAGTGTGTGAAAATCCCAGTTGCCCCACATCCTCGCCAGCACTTCATATGGTCAGTCTTTAACATTAACCATTCTGCAACTTGCATTGATGTTGAGAATCTGTTCATGCACCTATTTGCCATCTGTGTGTCTTCTTTGGTGAAATACATCTTACATCTTTTGCCCATTTAGAGTTTTTATTTGCCTTAGTATTGAGTTTTTAGAACTCCTTACGTAGAATATATACAACTACTTTATCAGTTATGTGATTTGAAGATATTTTCTCTTAGATCATGACTTGACTTCACATTCTCTTAATGGTGTCTCTCCAAGTGTGGAAGTTTTAATTTTGATAAAGCTCAATTTGTAAATTTTTTTCTTTTATAGATGATTCTTTTGGAGTTGTAGCTAAGAAATCTTTTTTTAAAAAATTAAATGATAGCTGTGTACATTAATGTAATCATGGGGTACAGTGTGGTGTTTTCATATACAATTTGAAATATTTTCATCAAACTGGTTAACATAGACTTTATGTCAGTTTTCTTAGTTATTGTGTTAAGACATTTATACTCTACTTTTAGAAAGATTCACTTGTACCCTTGTAAGACAAACCTTTGTGTAACCCAAGTTCACAAAGTTTTTTTTATTTATATATTTTCTTTTAAAAGTTTTATCATTTTACATTTACATCTGTGATTCTCTTTAATTTTTATATATAGTGTAAGATACGAATGAAAGTTCTTTTCTTTTGTATGTGGATATGTATTTGCTTCAATACTATTTATTAAAAGATTTTATTTTCCCTACCAAATTGCCTTTGCACCTTATCAAAAGTCACTTATGCCTATATGTTTGGAGTCTATCTCTGGACCATCTCTTAAGTTTTATTGATTGATGTGTCTACATTTATGCCAACATTATACTGTGTTGATTATTATAACTTTGTAAGTTTTGAAGTCAGGTGGTATTAAAGTATATATGCCATGACCCTTTAATACAGTTCCTGTGGGTTGTGACCCACAGGTTGAGAACCACTGCTCTAGATTAACTGACCTTTCTTTTATCATTATAAAATGATATTCTTTGTCCCTGGTCATATTATTTGTTCTTAAATATACCGTATCTGAGATATTAAAATAACCACTTTGGTTTTATTATAACTAATATTAGCATGACATAACTTTGTGTATTTTTACTTTTAATCTATTAGTGTCCTTATATATAATATTTGTATTATCAATGTATCGCTTTGGAAAACATATTGGAGGTTTCTTAAAAATTAAACATATGATCTGGCCATTCTACCTTTAGGTATTTAACAAAAATAAATTAAAGCACATATTCATATATTCATATACAAATTCATATACATTGTTGGCAATGAATAGTTTGGTTTTGCTTTTATATCCAATTTGATAATATTTGGTTTTACACGTGATTGGAGTGTTTAAACCATTTATATTTCATATGATAATTGTGATAGGTTAAGTATAAGATTATCATTTTTTTTCTTTTTGTCCACTTTTCCCCTTTTTTTAAATCTTATTTTGGGGTTAACAATAATTTTTTTGACTCTATTTTACTTCTTTGTTGGTTTATAGATATAATTCTTTGTTTTCTTTTTTTTTTATTTTGGTGGTTGTTACATGGCTTAAAATACACGTCTTTAATTTATCACAGTTTTCCACTAAGTGACATAATTTCTAGTCACATATAGCGGTAGTTGTCAAATGTAGACAATTTTGCCTCCCAGGGACATTTAGAAATTTTTGTAGGTGATGCTAATTGGCATCTATTGAAGGTAGAGTTAGGGATGGTTCTAAACACCTAGAGACCGTGGGACAGCTTCTACACAACAGAGAATCTTCTATCCCAAATGTCTGCAATGATGAAGTTGTGAAATCCTGCCTCAGCGTAAAACCTTCATATGGTCTATTCCAACTATTTCTTCATGATTTTTGCTATTGTTGTCATATATTTTACTTTTACACATATTATAAGCCATATGCTATATTTCTATTATTTTTACTTAAATAGTTATCTTTTATCTATAGTTAAGTAATAGGAAAAATCATGTTTATTTATTCATGTAGATACCATTTGGATGCTTTTCATTTCTTTGTGTAGATCCACAGTTCCACCTGGTCTAGTTTTCCTTTTGCTTGAGGGTCTTTGTTTCATATTTTGTGTAAGGTAGGTCTGCTTGTGATGGATTATTTTAGCCTTCAAATTTCTGAACAATCTTCTCATTTCACTTTTGTTTTTGAAAGATTTTTTTTTACCAGTTATAGAATTTTAGGTTTATTTTTCTTTTAACACATTAAAAATGTTGCCCTACTAATTTAAATTGTTTCTGGTAACAAATTGGCTGTCATCCTTTATTCTCCTGTTCAGAGTAGCCTTTTTCTATGTTTGTTTGTAAAGATTTTCCTCTTTATTAGTTTTTTAGAGCAACTTGATTATGGGATTTTTCCCATAATCTATTTAGATTTTTCATTGGATTTGTGAAAATTTTGACTATAATTTTTTTTTTTTTTTCGGTTTTTGGCCAGGGCTGGGCTTAAACCCACCACCTCTGGCATATGGGGCCAGTGAGCCACAAAATTTTCAGATATTCTTCTTCCTTCTCTCTTTTGGATCTTCCAATTACCCATTTATTAGGCCACTGAAATTTACCCCACAGCACACTGATGCTCTTTTCATTTTTTAAAATTCTTTTATCTGTGTTTCATTTCAAATGCTTTTTAATGCTATGCCTTCAAGTTCAATAATCATTTGTAATATTCTGTCTCCTATTTATTCCACCCAGTATATTTCTTATTATCTCAGACGTGCTTTTGATGTTTATAAGTTTTATTTCAGTCTGTTTATCATCCATGTCTCCACTTAAGTTTTGAACATATGGAATAAAATTATAACCGCTCTTTTCATGATCTTGTCTGTTAGCTCCAATATTAGTGTCAGTTCAGGGTTGGTGTTGGTGGACATTTACTTCTCATTGCAAGAATAGTTTTCTGCTTCTTTGCATGCATGTACTCTTTGATTGGATGCTAGAGATTTTGAATTTAATCTGTTGGGTACTTTATATTTTTATAATCATATTCTTGAATGTTGTTCTGTTAAATCATTAAATTGTTTATACATAATGTGACACTTTTGAATTCTTCTTTTAATATTTCTTAAAAAGAGATTAGCATTTATTATAAGGTTTAATATGCTTCTCTGCTGAGGCGAGACACTTCTTGTACTCTACCCACTGCCTTGTGAGTGGTGAGGTTTCCGGTCTGGCTAATGAGAGCAGACAGTGTTCTCAGCACTGTATAAATTTCAGACAATATTCTTTCTAATTCTTCCACGTGTGCCTTTAACTGGCTTTGACTAGTTTCCTTTCACACATGTACTGATCATTACTCAGCAGAATACTTGCAGGGACCTTCTGGTGATCTCCTGAATATTCTCCCCATGGAAATATCTCTTCTCTGGGACTGTAATCTGTAAACTCCAGCCACCTTGGTCTATCTGGACTCTCAGCTCCTTTTCTTCAACCCAGAAAATCTGTGGGACTTTGATTATACTTACCCTCTGCCAACGCTTATAAACCCTGAAGCAGTAAGCTGGGGTGATAATCGGGTTCACCTCATTTGTTTCCATCTCTGAGGGATCACTAACCTTTCTTTTTTTTTTTTTGCTTGATATCCAGTGAGCTAAGATGTGTGTTTCATATACTTTGTATTTTTTTTTTGTTGTTGTTATTTCAGATCAGATAATAAATCCATTACTTGCTACTTCACTTTCTCCTTAGAAGGAGAAAGAAATTTGACTATTCTGTATCTTGGCTGTAGTGGTTTTTCATGACTACAAACATTTATAAAAACTCATAGAATATCACATAATACATTTTGAAAAAGTGAAGTTTACTATATGAAATTTATGTCTTGACTTAAAAAACATTTTAGAGCTTCCTGTTATAGTGGAAATTTGAAAGGTTCTAGAGTCAATAATCCCAGGGGTTATTTATCCACGGCCCAGCTGTGTGAGTCTAAACAAACAACTCGGTCAACACTAGATTGTGTTTTCTTTGGTTCGTCTTTTAAGTATGGTTTCTGATGCTTTGCTACTTTGTAGGAGTATGGAGATATCATAACATCATATCATGATGTTCGATGATATGTGTACAAGCCTTTGTTAAGCTGCCTTTTCATGCATTACCCATCTGGCTTTGTTTTCATCATTTTTTGTGTTTCATCATTTTTGTTAGACTAAGATCCCTACGAGCAAGATCTTATTGGTTTGTTTGCCTCTATATCTTCACATATCATAAACATTAAAAGTTAAGTGTTATAACTATATATATATATACTTTTATCATATAGATTTTTACAATATTTATTAAGACATTAAAAAATAAAAATTCCTCTTTACAAAATCATGCAGCTTATGAAATTCGGTTTGAGTGACTCAGTTTGGTGAATTAGGGCTGTGCCTTTTCCATTTTCCTATTTTTTAAAGTTTACCTTTTCCTCTACATGAGGGAGCAAAGCTTTAACATCCCTTTCATGGGCATGAAGATTTCTATTTTTTGCATGGTGATTTATTATTACTATCTTATACTTTTTACTTTGAAATAATTTTAGTTATAGAAGATATATACAGATAGCACAGAGAGTTCCAATATATTCTTTACTCAGGTTCTCAAGGTTAACTGTACATAACCCCCTGGTACAGTGATCAAAACTGAGAAATTAACATCGGCATAACAGTATTAACTAAACTACAGGCTTTATTTGAATTTCTTCATGATTTATTTATTTATTTATTCTTACCAATGCCTTTTATCTGTTCCATGATCCAGTCCAGGATACAATATTCCATGTAGATGTCATGTCACTTTAGTCTGTTCTAATCTGTGACAGTTTCTTTGTCTTTCTTTGTTTTCATGGCTTTGAGATTTTGAAGAGTACTGGTCGGTTATCTTGGTAAAATGCCCCTCAATTTGGGTTTGTCTGGTGTTTTCTCATGACTAGGAGCTCTGGGTTTGGGGGAAGAATGTCACAGAGATAAAGTGGTCTCCTTCATCAGATCACACGAAAGTCTACATGATAGTAACATGACGTATTACTGGTGATGTTAACCTCCATCACTGGGCTAAGGGAGTGTCTGTCAGGTTGCTATTTGCTAACTTTGCCATAGCCTACTTGTTAAAAATAAATCACTGGGATTGTAGCTTTCCAAACTGCATATGGAAGCGACACACTGTATCCTATGATAGAATTAAAGTACACAATTATGATCTAATAACAAATAAATTAAAAAAAATCACTCAGTCCAATGGATTCTCAAGGGAAAAAGAATTAAATTCTGTCTCCTACAGAGAGAAATATCAAAGAATTGTGCACACATGCTACCCACCACAGTAATTAAAAAATATTTTGGGTGATACCTTGAGGCTCTGTAAATATCGTGACTCTCCTTAAAGTGTCCCCTTTAATTTTACCATTCATCTACGAATCTTGCCTGCAGCCACCATCACTGAGGTGTTCTTTATTTATTCAATAATTGTTTATATAAGTGTGAAGTTACAGATATTTATCTTATTGTTTATATTTTAATTCAATGCTATAGTTATCTATTTTGTTACAGTTTTGGCCCTTGGGATCTTTGCCATGTTGACTCCCATGTCTTTTTGGTATGCCCACTACTCATTGATTTTTTTAGCACATTCTACAACATTCCAGATAGGGCCCATGCTGTCTTTAGGACTGATAACCTCAGACACCTTACTGCCTGACAATATGACTCACCTACTCAATATTTCATATGTCTCAAGTTGCCACGAGAGACCAGGCCTTAAAACAATGGTGTGCAAGAAATGATTTAACTGGCCAAACTTTACCTATACACATAAGTGAACATAGACTCATTTTCTCTTTTTACTACTACTTTTGTTCTAAATTCGCAAGGCCAACTCTTGTGCCTTATCTCAACAACTTGCACAGATTAGATATAAACCTGTCTCTGTTACAGGTTGATGCACAGCTCTGAAGATAACTGGTCTTCATTACGCTTTGGGGGAAGTGTGGACAGAAATAGAATTTGAAGGCAAGAAATAAAGAAAGAAGGTTTGGGCAGCATCTGTGGCTCAAGGAGTAGGGCACCGGCCCCATATACCAGAGGTATCAGGTTCAAACCTGGCCCTGGCCAAAAACTGCAAAAAAAAAAAAAAAAAAGAGGGTTTATCCTGCTTAGTACAGTGGATTTGCTGTTCATGTTGACTTGTTGACCAGTTTGTTGCAATGCCTTGGATAGTCAACTTATAGAGGTTCTACTGTAGAGGATAGATAGTTTCTTAATTGAGTCAGCATTCTTACAGTTTTTCCAGAGAAGAAGTAAAATCAGAAAGAACAAAATTTTAAAAAGGGGTGATTCAACCTGATATAGTATGTAAAGCTTCCTACCATTTGATACCTCTCTACCTCACTACTCTATAGCAAGAGTTTTCCTGGCCAGGCTTTCTTAGAACTGAATTATGGGCAATTTTTCCAAGATTACCAGCTCCTGAACACTTCTCTCCACTATACCTTCTATATCCTGAGAAACTTTTGAGAAAATGCATATTGCAATCCATCATGTGGTGGCCTTGCCTACTTGAATTCTTATGACTGCTTGAGCTGAGATTCTTCATTGCGTTGTTCAACTCTTTCACTAGCCTGTTTGAATCGAAGAAGGCTTTTGGCATAGATTAGACTTCATTGGATGAACTTAGTGGTTGTACATTTATGGAGCATGGGGGAAACAACCGGAGAAATCTGGGCTTCTGAATGATCCCATTCATTCCACGGGGACATTACCTCCTGCCTCACAGCCTCCCCACAGCCATTCCCATTTCCTTTCTAGTTTTCCACGGTTCTGAGACTTCAGCTTTCCATCTCCTGCCATGTGGATCATTTCCAGTCCAAGTTTATTTAGGCACAGTCTCTTTCTTTATATACATGTGTATACTGGGTTTTTTAATGCATCTAGCATCCTGGCCTTACAGCTGCCTTTTTCTATAAGTGGCAATATTTGGACTCAAATAGAAAAGAAATCGGGCTTCTTCTGCTCCCTGGGGCAGTCACCTACCTTGCCTCCAGAGCTCTCCTGCTCCATCCTGTTGATCTTGGGTAAATTGTGGAACTGGATATGGTGGAACAGAATTTCAGAGTCATTTACCTGAGCAGTTTGTATCCTTTGGACCTCTCCCAGCCATCCTGTTGAATCTCAAGGAAGGTCCAAATTCTTTTTTTCTGACCTTTTATGACTCATAGATTTAAACTTATGTGTGAAATATGTGTCCGTATTTCTTGGTTTGCTTTGACTCAGACCAAAGGAGTAGTTACAGCTGATGAGTGACCCATTAAAGTAACCATTATGAGTTTCTAAAAACTACATACACACACTTCTACGTATATATTATACACGTTTATTTAAACACTTTTTTGGCATCGACAAAGCAAAGAAGCATATGTCGTGCACAGATAACCCTGTGTTATTTGCTTGCTTATTCAAAAGCCATTTCTAAGGCAACTAGCATCTTTAGAGAGGCAATTTTGTGGCTGTAATTTATTTATGAATTCAACCACTCAACCAACATGACTAAGGCTCAGTTATGAGCCAGTCTCTATTCTAAGTTCCAAGATGGCAAGAATGAACAAGATAGGTAAAGTTGAAGAACTTGAAGAACTCTCATTCTGGTATAGTCATGGGAAAGTATAAAGGAATAAAGGGGGTGGGGGAGAATGCTTACAGTCCCATTGAGTGCTTTGTATAATGTAGTAAACTCATTAAATTCTCATAATCATCCAATGGGGTATTATTGATGCTGTTGTGTTTCCTTATAAAGACCCTCTAGTTCTCCTGGATAGTCCCTTTCTCACGATCTTCATCTATAACAAGGTTCACATGAATGAGACAGATATGCAGTCAGTTATCATGTAGAGAAATCTGTGCTAAATATGGTTACAATGCTAGGGGTTGGAAAAGAGACAACATTCACTTTCCAGACAGGCAATTACCTGGGAAGCTTATTTAAAGTCTTGATTCCTGGCACCCAGCCTTAGAGATTCTGATTTAGCAGGTCCAGGTTGGGAACCAGGAGTCTGCATTTTAACAAGTACTCTAAATTATTCTAAAGGAGGGGGCTCTTCAGACTATCTTGACAAGCAGTGGTCTGGAGTGAGTGCAGGCAAATTTATTTCTTAGTGATATTCTACTGTATGAAAAATCATTGTCAGATTTATTTCCCCATTTCTTGATTGTTTTAAGTATCACCATCATTTGCCACCTTATTGTGAATTACATCATTAACTGTACAAGGTGAAAGCCACAGACAATGAGGTAGAGAAAACCCCTTTGCCAGGGTGTGGCTGAGATTTAAAGCATCGGGCTCTACTCGAGACTCTCATAAGCCTCTGTTTTGTGGATATCATGGCTGTATCCAAGGAGATGAAGTAGATGGAGACCAGCTCTGTGCCTCTTGCCTACTTTATTTTGCCTGAGACCAACCTCTTGCATGTCCTTTGTATTCTGTTCTAAACTGTTTTTTTCTTCTCTGGTCAGATACCTCTCAGAATTCTATCTCCGAGGAGTCTTCCCAGACTTGCAGACATAACCTCACAGATTCATATCTTCTCAGGAACTTCTCAGGATATGTGTGTGTAGACAATGTGCTGAGGGTGTTATTGCTTACAAGTATTACTTGTAAGAGTCTTATAAGCACCATGAACTTCTGGTCATGGAAAATAATTTACACTGGTTAGAGTCAACTGTCATCCCTTCAGGTTGTTATTCCAAGTCCAGCATCTAGCCTATTAGTGCCACACTAAGAATGTGGGGACTTTGGAGGAGTATGGGCACCCATTGCACCTGGGCTAAATCCTCTGGGTATGCACACATGCCTATCCTCTCTTAGTGATCTTCACTGTACCTCCAAGCAGCGCTCTCTGGTGGGACTACACCTATGGAGTGTATTGCAAGGGTACAAGTCAAATCTATCGAGTATTGAATGCAAATGTCTTAACACTGTGATTAAGTAAATGAGGTGAAAGATATGTTAATCAGTAGGATGTAGGTACTCTACTTTGTACAAATAATCAACACATTGAATCAATACATTGAATCATGTATTCATGATGTATAGATATGTGACTTAATAAAAAAAAAAGGGAGGGGAAGAAGCAGGGTCCTTACTGATAGTGGAAGCTAGAACAGCTTAAGCGCTGTTTGAAGGTAAGTTGAAAATGATAACCAACTTCTTTTGTCTTTTGTACAAGTCCCTGAGGGGAGAAATGTTAAGGACTTGGGTATTTTCTTGCAGTTAGAGTAGAGGGAAAATGATTTCTTTCTTTCTTTCTTTTTTTTTTAACTGCTTCCTTGGGAAAAAGGTGCTGACACCAAAAGCTTAGGACTATATTGTCTTATTTAATTCTCTAATATATTTGGAGGAAGACAACAACCTCTAGATTTTATAATTGTAGATAAAGAAATAGAAACTTAGAGATGGTAAGGCATTTGTCTAATATCTTAAAAATTTAAGCACAGAAAAATGCAGCTACTTGCCTGTGTTGGGAGCCAACATGGGTCCCTTGAGTCTGAGACCAAGGTTTGTTTTCTTTCCTTATGATGGATCTGTCTGCCATTCCTACAGATTTGACTAAAAGAATTATTTCTCTAAACTACTCGGCTTTTTTTTTAAACATCCATCAACATCTTATTTATTCTTTTTCTATTGTTTCAGGTTACTTTGAGGATACAAAGAATTAGGCTACAATGTTTGCATTTGTTAGGTAGAGTCTCTCTTATAATTGTGTCCTGCTCCCAAGAGGTGTGCCATACAGCCTAACCTTGTGCCCGTAAAGTAGTAATATACCAATCTCCCTCTCTCCTCCCCCTTCCTGCTCCCTTGTTCCCCCACCCCCCACCTCCAATTGATTTGAGTTTTTCTCTTATGTGGGTGTGTATTAGATTGTCTACTGGCTTTATATTAGTATTGAGTACATTGGATACCTGCATCTCCATTCTGGTGATACTTTACTAAGAAGAATGTGTTTCAACTCCATTCAGGTTGATACAAAAGATTTAAAGTCTTGGTCTATTTTAGTGGCTGAATTGTATTCCATGGTATATATATATATATACCACAGTTTGTTAATCCATTCTTGGGTTGATGAGTATTTATGTCGTTTCCACATTTTGAAGATTGTAAATTGAGCTGTGATAAACGGTCTAGTGCAAATGTCCCTATGATAAAAGGATTTTTTTTCTTTTGAGTAGATGTCTAGTAATGGGATTGTGGAATCAAATAGGAGGTCTAATATGAGTTCTTTGAGGATTCTCCATACTTCCTTCCAAAAGGTTGTATTAATTTGCAGTCCCATCAACAGCGTAAAAGTGTTCCCTTCTTTCCACATCCATGCCAGCATCTGCAGCTTTGAGACTTTGTAATGTGGGCTCTTCTCACTGGAGTTAGGTGATATAGTAGGGTGGTTTGGATTTATATTTCTCTGATGATCAGGAATGATGACTATGTTTTCAAATGTTTGTTAGCTGTTCATCTGTCTTCATCACATAAGGTTCCATTCATATCTCTTGCCCAGTGGTAGATGGGATTGTTGGCTCTTTTGTGGTTCATTAATTTGAGTTCTCTGTAGATTCTAGTTATCAACCCTTTGTCAGATTCATACCAAGCAAATATCTTTTCCCATTCTGAAGGTTGTCTTTTTGCTTTACTTGTTGTATCATTAGTGATGCAGAGGCTTTTCAGCTTAATTAAGTCCCTTAATTTATTTTTGTTGTTGCAATTGCTACTAAAGTCTTCATCATAAAATCTTCCCCCAGTCTGATACTGATACCATTAATATAATTAATCTTCTCTTCTGTGGTGAGAAGTCCACAGTTAGGTTGCTAACCTATTTGCCATTTGATAATGATAGCTGTAAGAGATCTTTAATATTTGGAAAATTAAATTTTAGCACAAGTCTAAGTCTTTTCATTTAAGAGTTTCTTTTGTTGTTGGTTATGTATATAATTAGTATAAGAGAAGTCAACTTCAGAATCATAGATTGCCACAACCATTGAGTTTAAACCACCTTATATCCTTGTATCTTCTTCCCAGAGGGAAATGTGTAACATGGGATTTTTAAAAAAGAGAAAATTTATCTTCATGTGTGAAGTGATTCTTACATTTTGATGAAAATTGTCCAGTGTCCATAGTCTCTTTGGGAGAATGAGATCATTTTCTCATCTAAATTCTGTCCTCAAAGTGGCCTAAAAAGACTTTGAGACATTGTGATGTGAGCTGTTCTCACTGGGGTTAGGTGATATCTTAGGGTGATTGAGTCAGGCTAAACCAACCTGACTGATGCCTGGTCTTATTCAACTTCAAATTTTCCAGAGGAATAAATACTTCAGCTTTTATTCTTCTGTTACCTCATAATCCTTTATCTTAAGCATGCTTTTCTACCTGTGTCATTTTCATCTTGTCTGCTGCTGTGATTTCAGCAGTGTTCCCTCTTGTTCTATCTTTAGGAAATATAGAGAACAGCTGGTTTCCTCTCTGCAGATAACTACTCTTCTGAGATTTGAATATTATTATTTGTTTCCTTACCTTTAGTGAAAGAAATGTTTGCTGGACATTTTGGAGGACTTCCTGGATGCAACTTTAATTTAATAAAATATCCATTAGCTGGAGTAAAGCCACCACATAGGAGAGAAACTCTCTTGGAGCCAAAGTGTCATCAGGATCATAAAATTCAAATGCAGGACTCATCTAGAGAGGTGGATGCTGGTGGGACAGTCACCGTTTTTGTTTTCAACAATGCAGTGTTTAATTGAAATCAATGTGGTTAGAACCATTAGTCAGTGGGAAGGTACTGGCACTATTTGTGTTTATGCTCACATAATTAACCTAAACTCAAAGGTAAATCAATGAGAGGAAATTACAGTGAGGAAAGCAAAAGAAAATGAAGGAGGATTTGCAGTGTGAATTCTTGTTCTGGTAACTTCCAAATTCACTTATGTCACGATGATTTATTGAGTGCACACTATGTCCCAGGCACCAAGGCTAAAGCGATGACAAGAAATAAGTCATCATAATTATCATATCTTGAAATGTCAAATTCTCTGAAACAGATCTCATTAACCACAAGACCTCTTAGACCAAGATAGACACACTGATATAAAGCCATTCAAAGAAAGTAGGAAAAAGTAAAGATACATAATGTCTGAAGAAGCTTGCAATGGATTATTAATTCTTTAAACTAGACAGTATCTGAAGATGCTGCCAGTACAAAGGCCCAGAGGTCCTGTTATACCTAAAGAAATCAAGGAGGTCAATGTGCCAGGAACACCCTCAGAGAGGGAGCAGGGTGGCAGACAGGGCTGGAGAGAGCCAGAGGCCAGGCTGCAGTGGCCCTTGCAGACCAAAGTACAACAGTTTTGGAAACTGCCCATGAGAAGAGGCTTTGGATGTTTTGAGTTTCTGAGAGGCCAGAAATATGGTGAAAGAGCACAGAATCTGAAGTCAGTTTGATTTAAGTTTAAAACCAAGATCTGCCACTTTCTGTAAATTGGGCAAGTTAGACAATCTGTCCGAACCTTGGCTTCTTTCAGTAAACTAAGGATAGTAACCATTAAAAAGGCAAAGAAGAAAACTGGATAGTAGTGTAGAGCACAGCAGGCCCCACATAAAGGCAGTTGTTACTACTCTCTGCTGGCAGGCTGCATTTAGAAAGGCCTTTAACAGGCATAGCATCCCTGCACATAAGACACTATTATTTCCAGTTCCTCATTGTGGAAACCACATAGTTAAGGATTAGTGGCAAGTAATCACTAATAAGTACGTATACATGCCACATAATGATGTTTCGGTCAATGACAGACCACTTATACCATGGTGGTCCCAGAAGACTATAATACCACATATTTACTGTACGTTTTCTATATTTAGATACATTTAGATATGTTTAACTACACAAACACCCTTTGTGTTACAATTGCCTAAAGCATTTAGCACAGGAATATGCTATATAGGCAGATAGCCTAGGAGCTATGGGCTATACCACAAGGCCTAGGTATGTAGTAGGCTATGCCATCTAGGTTTGTGTAAGTACACTCTGTGACATTCACATGACAAAATCACCTGGTGACATAGTTCCCAGAATGTATATCATTCATTAAGCAATGAATGTCTGTAGTTGAATCTGGGTTCAAATTTCCGGGGTTGGGTTGCTCCCAAATCCTCCATTTTCTCTCTGCCTTACTTAGAAATTCTAAGATTGCAGTTCTCAGGAGCCAGTAGACCTCAATCCTAAAAGCAATTTGGAAGTGGACTGTCCTAATGGTAACAAAAATTGAAAACCTGAATCTTCCATGGGTATTAGGCTTACATGGGAGTCAGGTTTCCCAGAATAGTATCAGGAGACGCAGTGAGAGGGAACTCCTTGGGATATTGAGTGGGTGGACACAAGCCATACATCCTGGTTGTGTGGGACATCCAAGTGCCCCACACAGAAGACCAGACAGGCTGGCATCTTGGCTTCAACATATTCTTCCATTGTTCTATGAAAATGAGTATGTTACTTATTCATCTAGAAAGGTCAGTCAGATATGAATTCTGGCCCCTGCTTGCCAGTACTTGCTCAAAATCCATGAGCTTTCAACTTGCATGTTCTTAGCCTCTTGAAAATCCCAACTGCCTGCATGTCTACATCTCATCCCACTACAGGTGAGATACAGAAAGGAGAGCCATACAGGTAGATTCTTGTTGCCAGGGAGTTACTAGATATAAGAAGGGCAAGTGTTATGTATGGGTTTTGTGAAAACAGTTTAAGTGTTCAGGCCAGGCTCCTTCCAGGACACCACTTAACCAGAGGTCACTACGTTAGGCAGGGTCCCACAGGAGGGAGCTGAGGAATAACGGTCATATACGGTGACCATTACAGAGAAATCTATGGGATTGGCTTCTGTGATACCATAAAAAGTATGGTGCTTGCTTAATGCTAAGAGGCTTGATGATCTGTTTTGGGGTTGGGAATGCTACCAGGGATTTTATAGCAGGTGGTGCCAAATTTGGAGGAGAGACTAAGCAGCATGGCAGCCAGGGTCATAGGGCTCCATAAACAACACATCTGTGATGCCCAGATGAGACCATTGAAGCAAAGAGCTTAGCATAGGGCTGGCCATATAAAGATGCTCAATAAATGGAAAGAGGAGGGGATGGATACATTCTTTAGTAGGCAGGGCATAATTTGAGCTTGGAGTGACCTCAGGCTGTTGTATTCTTTCCTGCCTTATTCATACCTCTTAGAAAAGTTTATTAGAAAAGTTTCATGATCCCAGTTTACCATTTAGATTACCTGGAAATGACTAAGGTCCCTTTGGGGGTAGACTGACTCTGCTCAAGGGAGGTGAAGAAAGAATGGGAGGGGGTATTAATAATAACCCTGAGACTTCATGATGCTATTCTCCAATGTGATATTTGTTGAATACCTAGAATGTATTGGGGGCATTACACATGTAACCCCTAACATTTAAGAGTCTCCTCACATTGAACAAATGAGAAAACTGGTTTATGCCATCTATCCATGATAGGGGAAGACTTAGAACTCTGACACTAGGATATTTGACTCAGAAGCCCAGGTAAGGATGGTACAGCAAGGGAGAAAGGTATGGAGGAGGATGGGAGGGAGGTGGGGCATGGCAGGGGCTTGGTCATTGATATAACCTTTGGTGTGCAAAGAACTTTTGCAAAGCAGCATTAGACATTACCCAGGGAAAGCCATCAGTAAGGTTTTGTGGGGACCAGGGTTATGGGTGACTCCTTTGCCAATCAATATTCTTAAGCCACCTTGAATGGATTGTTATATCCTTCAGTCAGATTAGGTGGTTTTGGATAAGGCAGAATAGGACAGGAAAACATTAAAAAGCTGGTTGGAAAATTAATAATATAGCCTCTTTTGTGCAGAGAAGATGGAGGAGATTAACTGTTTTAGATAACCTAACACATTTTTTTTTTTTATAAATATGCTTGGGGGTTTGAGTTTTATTTTAACCACAGAATGTTTCACAGGGCTCTCACAGCTGATGTAGTAGCAGAGAATAACTTAGCAGCCCCTGAACAAAGTTATGCAGCGTAGTGGGGGGAGTCTCTCTATTTCCTTGTTTTTAGTTCCAGAAGAATCAAACCTTCTGTGTAGACTGCCTGACATAGACCATGGCCTTGTTGGTGGCTCCTTAATTAACAAAGAGGTTTTTATTTATCCAGTGCAAAGCTTTTCTTACCTCCTTTCCCTATCCGCTAAACCATCCATGCAAATCAGCATGTACTGAGACCTCAAAAAAATCCGACAGTGAACTTGAAAGAATCCATGCAGCTAGCCGAAGGGGAGTTTAATAAGCTTGGTCTCTTCTTTTCTTCTTCTTGGATTCAGTTTTTACAAGACTCTCAATGTGTTTGCTATAGAAAAATGCTGGGGATATAGGAGGCCCGAGGATGGAGGGCAGTCAGGGAGTGAGGGATGGTAAAGGGAGCATTGGGAAGGTAACAGGAAGTGTGGCTTGGACCACAGCCAGAGATTGGACAATTCTGAATTTCCTCAGTCTCATGCTCATGGAAAAAACTTGGCAAAGCCACAGCTTGAAATATAGGCCCTCTTTCTATATGAAATCAGCACATTATATCCCATAAATGCATTAATATGTACATGATCTATGTGTTTATGATTTAATAAAAAAATAAAAATTAAAAACCAAAAAAGAAATATAGGCCCTCAGTTTTAGTTCCTAGGACTTCAGACTGCATACTTTTCCTTCCCCTAAAAATCTCTGACTGCCTTTAATATTTGTCTTTCGGAATCAAAGGCTGGCCAAGAAGAATTGGACTTTTACCTGCACACAGTGGCCCCTCTGGACAGAGAGGAAGGCCTCTCAGGTTGTTAACCTGTTGGAAGTAGCCCCTGCTCCTGGCAGACAGTACAGAAGCTGGCAGGAGAATGTACGTGGTAACTGGCGGCCTCCATACATTCCAGAGAGGGAGGAGGACCCACGTTCTCCAGAGAGATAGTGGGATGGAGGGAGGTGCCAGATTTTCTGTGATCTTTGACTCTCAGTTGAATCACTGAAAAGAAAACCAGCTACAAAGACACCATGAAAAATGCCTTGGTAATCCCCTCTGAAAGTCATTTTCTGTAAGTAAAAAGGAGAAAAGATGAGTGATTGCCAGAGTAGAAAATGGTTCCAAAGGACTCCTGGGGCCCCTGTGATTGAAAATCTTGTTTAAAACCTCCCTTACCATAGCACCCCCAGTTAAGGCATTACAGTGTAGATGGAGGAAATCAGAGCTTCCTGACTGTCAGCATGGGGAGAATGCCCATCCATTGAGTAGAGACGTTAGAGGCCTCAGCAGGGTAGAGACATTTAGTGCTCACTTACTATTCATGTCTTCCCTTTGCAGCTGGATGACCATCTCTGCCACTGTTGGGCCAGCCAGGGAAGAGCTATTCTGTCATGTGTATCTCTCTGTACTCTGCTGGGGCAGCCATGACAATCAAATGCAGAGAGGGCGAGACAACTGGACCCTTGAGTCATCAGTTGGAGGATGACTTGGACCCCTACCAAGTCACACTGGATTTTGAGTGAGTGAGAATTAAACTTTTGATGTGCTAAAACACTGAGATTAAGAGTTTGCCCATGCCAACCACTGGAAATAATTTTCATGATTAATAGAATGTGTGGGGCTGCTTTCTTCAGGGACAGTCTTCCAGACTACTGGTGTTTCTCCATAGGCTGATGGGGCCCTGTCTCTATCTAGTCTTGCAAAGCTCCCACAGTATTTTGCTAGGTTCTTTTGTGGAATCCCTGAATATTAACCAATCTTAAAGGATATCTTTGGATTGTTGAGATATCTACAGATTGACAATTGGAAAGCACTCCCTTCCTATATGTCCAGACCGCTCTTACTGATGCCAGTCTAACAACCTCCAGCTGCCCCATCCACAAAACACAGATATGATTTCATCGAGTAATTCTACAGAGGTCCAGATGGTCTTCTAGGGCTTGGATATGATGGCAGCTGACCTGCTTCATGGCCCTTCCACCATCTTTACAAGATATTGATGTTCTAACATATTAGAAGCTACCAGGCCCAGTAGTTGAGCTAGGTGCTGGCAAGCATCAGTGACCTCTTCCCAACTTACCAGAAACCCCAGTAGGTTAGAATTCTTTCTCAGCCTTTTCTTATAGATAAAAAGACTGACTACCACAGAGCCTCCTGGTTGTAAGGCTAAGCATAGCCATCTTAGATCCCATATTCCACAGCCTATATACCCTTTTCTCTATACATGGATATTGCAAGATTCATTCCTAGCTTAGTTACAATGAGATTTTGAGAATGTTCGGTCTGTGGTCAACTTTGCTCAGTAAGCAGAGATCTATGCCACCAGTTGCAGGTCTGCTAATTAAAATCTATGGGACAAGGGAACATGTTTCTCAAGAAGTCATGAAGTAAATGTTTATTTCTAAAAACATGGATGTGTATTCCTGGACTCTTTCTTTGGAAGCATTCTAGTCCAGGGTGTTGACCTCTGGAGTGACAGTATACCTCCCTGTTCTGACCACTCCTCTTCCTCTAGTGGATTTGCTGAGGAAGAGATCAATACCACACTACCATCTCTTTCTATGTTTACTTCCCATAGTCTCCCTCACATTGCCTGGCTGAGAGATTGTGTTCTCCATTCTAAGCACATTTTCTCTTATTTAGATTTTAGTAAAGAAGGAGAGTAACCATGAATTAATCCATCAAAGGAGAGCTATAAAATAGATCTGTGGCCCTAGTGTGAAGTTTTAATAATTAAAGTTACTAGAAAGTGGGCTAGGGTCCAAAGTAAAAATGTATATTCCTCAAGTCAAAATTTAAGGGAAAGAAACAGACCCAAGATGCAAGTTAAGGAGTCATGTTGCTGCGGAGCCAAATAAACTGCCAGCTCAGTAAAATATTGCCTTTGATGCTTTTGCTCCAGGGACTTTCTCTTTAATGGACGGTAATTAATTATCATCATCCACTCTTACTTCGTAATAATCTTTTACAGGCACTTGGGCATTCCTAATGCATGCCGTTGCCTAATATTAGGCTGGAGGGAAGTGGTTTTTGGGTGGATGAAAATTGCATCCCTGGAGAGCTTTTGCTTTGGGGCACTTTCTCCTCAAGACTCCATGACTCACCAGCTGCATGGGGATTTGGGAGCTAGATGCTCTGTGTATAGACTGTGTGATCCTGGATCCACACATGAAGGATGGTCAAAGGGAGTAAGACAGTGGACCCAGCCCAGTTTTTCCTTAGAGGGAAGAAGAACACTGTGAGAATTTGGGGTCATTATTGAACATACCGATTATAGGCAACTTTCCTTCTGTCTCTGTTCTTCCTTAACAGCATTAGGCCAAGCCTTTAACTTCCCAGGTCCCAGATCTCCAACCTGAGTTGGACATAAGGGTGCTTTTGCTCTTAAGCTCACTCAGCCATTCAGAAAGATGACTAAGCTCATGCAAGTGAAAGGCATAGAGCTCTTCAAGGACAGGTGCAAGATGAATATCAGCTATTAAGGTTGGCTTCACAGTGATTGCATGCCTTGAACTAGAGGCATGCCCCCAGCTTGCCCCATGCCCAAGGCTTTTTCTCTGGCCATCGTTTGGCTGAGAGGTTGTTCTCTCTCATGAAGGTGGATGGTGAGAAGGGAAAAGCAGAGGGAACTAACATTTATAGAAAGCTGAACTGGTCAATTACCTTGCTAAGTAAGGTACTTCATATCAATTTTCTTATTTAATACTCACTACAACTTTGAGATCGTACAATTTATTTTACAGATGGAGAAAGTGAGGCCCAAAGAAGTTAAGAGATGTTAACTTAAGAGACATTGAGCCAAAACTCAACCCTAATGGGGTCCAGGAGACTCTTTCTACTCTGCAACACCTCCTAAGTAGAGGAATAAGGGGAAGAGTGTGTGCAAAGTCAAGGAGGGAATAAAGCCTAATTAGTTTTCCTTATACTTTCTTTGGTCTTATTTCACTCCTCTCCCATTCTAACCCTCAAATTGTGTTCATCTTGAGAGACGAGAAATGGCAAAGTGATAAGGCTGGCCTTCTCCAACCCCAGCCTGCATTCCTGGCTGTAATAGCCCCTTTCCCTCACCTCTACCCCTCCAGGTGCTAGGACACATGTCTGCCCTCCTCCAGTCCAGCCCTGGAGCACACTCCTCCTAGTTCCTTTCCCTGCCCCACCTAGAGCCCCTCCCTGGCTCCTACAGTTGCTGAGCTCTTGGTGACAGTGAAATCAGAGGAGGAACATGGGCTGCCAGGCTGTGTCAGGTACCCGAGACCCAGCTGGGAAGATAAGCAGAGTGCCTTACCCTTTCTGGGTTTTCTGCACCTGTGAGAAGGTGGAATTCCAGAGATAAGTTGCTCCCCTCTCTGCGCCACTGGCGCTTCCTTGCTGATGGAGCCTGCTGATTTCAGCCTTTGGGAGAGGGAGAACTTCAGGACAGCAATGCTAAGGCTCCTGCGCCTTTATTCCGCCTTTATTCCCTGCAGAGCAGCTGAGCAGCCACACTTCTGGTGCTCAGCCCTGGAAAACACCTCTCTCTCTTTCTCTCTCTTTATCTGACATTTCCCCACCTGGAATGTGATAAGAGAACAGTAACTAAGGAACCAGTACTGATTAGAAAAAGAATACTTTCATTCGAAGGAGTCGATTATCTCTGTTCCAGCTTCTATGGGGACTGAACTGGTGTGAGAAATATGAGCTGTGTATGTGTGTATTAAGTTTTGGAGGGAGGGAGGAGGGAGAGGGAGAGAGGAAAAGAGAGAGAGAGATTGCTGAAGTCAGACATCAAGAAGAACTTCCAGCGTGGGAGGTATGAGTCTGGTGCTAGTGATGGGAAAAAATAAAAGGGTCATTCTATTAGAGGTCTCAGTTCAGGAGAGAGATTGGAAGAAGAGGATATATTCAGAAGATAGTTGTTAGACCAGGTGGGTTGATGTGAGATCAAATAAGATAAAGGGCCACAGCTAAGACTTCAGACTTTGAAGGCATTGTCTGAAGCAGAGTACATTCTAGACTTGGCACCCCTTCCTTTTTGATTATAATATCATCACTGTCACCTTGACAGATGAGCTATCTCAACTCTCAGACCATGGAGGCAAATTTATATACCACATGGCTGCTTCCTAAGCAGAGCGACTGGCTGAAATAAATTTACATCAGTCCAAAATTTAGACTGTTTAGTGGTTATCTCACCAAAACACACTTTCATAAGCTGCCTGTGTCCATGGTCACGTAGCAAGAATTGCAAAGCTGACAGCATATGCAGCTACTGCCTTTCATTGTGATCTGCTCCCTGAAGGGCTTTCCATGCCAGGCACTCTGCTAAGGAATTACAAGCATTATCCCATTTAATCACCATAATAAGAATCTCATTTTGCAGAAGTAGCAGCTGAAGAGGCTAAGTAACCTGCCTGAATGCAAAGAGGCATCAAGAAGCAGAAGTGGGATGCAAACTTCAGAATCCCAGCTCCAAGGCTGGTGCTTTCAACCAGGTCTGTGAGGGAGACTCTCCCCTTGAGAACACATCCATTACATGGCATCCTGTCAGTTATTTCTTGTTTCAAAGCAAACCAGCCAAAAACATGGTGGTAGAATGACAGCTATTTTATCATGACTTTCAAATGCTGAAGATCAGAAATTCAGAGTGGGCAGAGTGGAATGGTCCTTCTTTGCTCCATGATATCTTGGGCCTCAGCTGAGATGGCTTAAATGGCAGGAATTTGAAACAGGTGGAGCTGAAGGGTTCACTTCCAGGCTTAGTCACTCACATACCAGGTGCTTTGGTCAGAATGGTGTCATCTGAAGCACTTTCTAGGGTCACTTTGGTGTTGTGGTTGCAGCACACTGAGAGTTCTTACATGGTTATCAGAGCTCCGTGAGGAAGAGTCACTGTGAAGAAAGTAAACCTTCAAGGTCCTTCTACTATTTTCTTGGTAAAGATAGCATAAGTCTGCTCATGTTTAAGGAGAGGGGGCATGGACTTTACCTTTCAATAGAGGACTGTCAAGAATTCTGGCCATGCTTTAAAATCACTACATATGTTAAAATTCAGTGTCAGTCAGCAAGTAGGCTGAGCCCTTTGGATCCTGATATATGTTTCCTTCTTCTTTTAAAACTGAGTAAGTTGAAAGGATTAAGATGGAGATAGTTTGGGTTTTTGTTTGCTTGAAGGCATCTTATTCCCTATCACCGCAGTGACACAGTAAGAAGGATTGGTGGCAGCCAAGGACAGAGGAGCAGCTGGACACTACTGGCTGAGACAAGCAGGCTAAAAGGAAACCAACGAGCCCAGCCACCTGGCATGTCCTTCAGTTTTGTCCAGATTAGTCCAGCTCTTTCTTTTTATGGTTGAAGAGGCAGAGTCCTCCAAAGGAGAAAAGGCTTGTCGAGAGCTGTGTCATCCAATATGATAGCCACCAGCCACAGGTGGGTATTTAAATTGAAATGAACTAAAATTAAAAGTTCAGGTCCTCAGCTGTACTAGCCACATTTCAAGTGCTCAATAGCCACCTGTGGCTGGTGACTACCATATTGGACAGTGGCAGATGTAGAACATTTTATCATTGCAGAAAGTTCATTTGGACAGCACTTTTCTAAAGTCACACGGCTGTTTAAGGTGACTCTTAGTCTAGAGCGCTCAGGGAGGCTTCAGAGAGCTTGGCCACTGTCTCCAGAGGCTCATGGCACATCTCTGGTGATCACTTCCTGTTTGTGCATGTGTTTTTGTCTGGCTGGCTGCGATCAGCCAGATGACCAGGTCTGCCCCAAGAGGCTCAAGGTAGGAGGAAAGAGTGGCCCTGAGATCCTGGCCAGGGGATGAGGAGGACCAGGAGAGAAACTGGTTTGGCTGACTAGGGGGAGCAGTTCCAGCGTGAGGGTGAGCCCCTGCCAGGGGAGGGAAGCTCCCCACACTCTCGCTGCAGCAGACAGCACTGAGTAATCAGCATTCTTTTGGCTACAGTCCCAGTCTTTCAAGAATGCCATACCCACTTCAGCTTGGCGGCTCTCTGTCGTCGCTTCTCAGCTTGGACTGGGGTCCGAAGCCAACTTCCCTCCCTTCCAGACCTCTTGGAACTACCAGACACCAGCCTCATCTCTCCCTGTGGGCAGCCCTGCTGCCTTCTTATCTGCTGCCGCAGGGAGGGAGCCCATCAGCACCCTCCCTCTTTCTTTGCCAGGCGCCACCAAGGCCCTCCTGGCCTGGTGCCCACTCAGCAGCAGAGCAGCTGAGGCTCGAGTCCTGACTTCTGGCCCTACCTCCACTCTCAGTCTGGGATGTGACTTCAGCCAAGTTGGTTCATCTCTTTGGATTTTAGTTTCCCATCTGCAAAAGGAAGGTGGAGCGGTTAAGTCAGAGCTTTAATGTGCACAGAAACCTCTCAGGGATCTTGCCGAAGTGCAGAGTGTGACTCCATAGGTCTGGAGTGGGACCCATGATTCTGCATTTCATTTTTTTTCTTCTTTTTTGAGACAGAGTCTCAAGCTGTTGCCCTGGGTAGAGTGCTATGGTTTCATAGTTTACAGCAAACTCCAAGTTGGACTCAAGCAATTCTCTTGCCTCAGTTTTTTTTTTTTTTTTTAAATTTTTAGTAGAGACAGGGTTTCGTTTTTTGCTCAGGCTGATCTTGAACCCATGAGCTCAAGCTATCCACCTACCTCATCCTCCTTACAGGCATGAGCCACCATGCCCAGCCTATGAGTCTGCATTTCTGATTAACTTTCAGGGGAATGCTTCTGCTACTGCAGGGCAGAGGCAAGCATTCAGGGCTGGTCTGTGGAAGTTTCTGCAGTGATAGAAGCATCCTGGATTTATACTCTCCAATATGGCAGTCACTAGCCACAAGTGCTATTAAGTCTAGCACTAGCCACAATAGCTATAAGCTATGGAGTCCAAGGAACTGGTTTTTACATTTTATTTAATTTTAATGAATTTAAATATCAATCTGTAGCAAATGGCTAATGTGTTGAACAGCACACAATAGATAATCTCTAACATCTGCCACTGACCTGCCCTCTGAATTTGAGCAAGCCATTTAATGTCCCAGAAGCTCAGCTTTCCATGGGTATAAAACAAAGAGGTAACTCTTCCTATCTAATAGGTGGGGGCAGGTTGGGGTTGTAAGTTATATTTTATAGACTGTATAAACATGTACTTTAGGTAGTAATGGTGTCTTTATTATTAATAATGTAGAGTGGTTAGAAGAAAAAGAAAATTGGAGTCAAACAGGGTTCCAACTCAGAAAGTTTCTAGCATTTTCTAGCTATTTGTGGCTTTCTATGAGCCTCCATTTTCTCACCTCTAAATTATGAATGACAGTAGCGCTTTCACAAGACTATTGAGAGAACCAAATGAGTCAAATGTTCAGAAGCAATCATTATAGGGCCCAGGACACAGTAGGTGCTCAATTAATGTTACATGGGTCGGTGGACCCGTCCTAAGTGGCTGAGATTTAAATCCCGGTTCTCATACTCACTAGCTATGTGTTCGTGGATGAGTTATTTAATCTCTCTTTGTGTCAGTTTTATCAATTTTAGAATGAAAATGATAATACTTACCAAAAAATGTTTGATTGTTCATTGAATTTAGCCATTCAACAAACAACTGATAGCTCTCACTTTACATATTCTGTGCTAGGTGCTTAAGATATAAGAATAAGTAGAAACAGAAAATGTTTGTGGTCTTATGATCCATATGATCTACTGTGTGCTAAATCAAACATATGAAGAGTGTATGTGGTACCATAAGGGCCTGTAATTGGAAGAACAGAGAAAACCACCTTTGGTAAGGTGGTTGAGCAGGAATGAACACACATTTGCCAACTGGCCATCTACTGTAGTTTGAATATTTGTTCCCCCCAAAACTTATGTTCAAATCTAATCCTCAAATGTGGCAGACATTGAAAAGTGAGGCATTTAAGAAGTGATTGGGTTAAGAGACCTCTGCCCTCATGAATGGATTAATCTGTACATAGATTAAGGGGTTGATGGAGTCATGGGTTATCCTGGAAGTCAGACTCGGGGCTTTATAAGAAGAGGAAGAGAGACCTGAGCTAGCAGCTCAGTCCCATTGCCATGTGATGCCCTATATCCGCTCAGCACTCTACAGAGTCCCCACCAGCTCACCAGATGCAGCCCCTCAGCCTTGCATTCTCAGCTTTCATAACTGTAAGAATTAAATTTTATTTTCTTTATAAGTTACCCAGTTCCAAGTACTGGGAATGAGCTAAAACTATATTGGAAAGGAGGACATAGAGAAGAGTCTGGACTGTGGTCATAGGCTTGTGCGTTGTCTACTCTCAGAGTTGTTGGAGAGTAAAGGACATTAATGCTTGTTAGGGCCAAGCACAGCATACACTTCTGAGGGGCTCAATATGCAGGAGAGGCTCAGTGGCTGGCTGCCTCCTCCTGCTCCTCTCCTCCATGGAGCTCTGAAATAGCAGTCACACTGGCTGGGCAGAAGCAGGCTCAGGCTCTGTGCTCTGGTCTCCAGGCCCTGTTGCAGTCAGGTTGTTCTGAATCTAGAACAATTTCCTTTGCTTGTTGAGCTGATACATCAATGAATCTGTAGGTGTGAAATTAGATACCATCAAAGTTTACCAGTTGGTGGTATTTCTTTCAGTGTCCCCAGATGAATAAAATGCCAATACATTGGTCCTACAGGGAGAATGAGATCTGAACTGATTGTCTCATCAGGAGATGAAATGGCTCCACTGTGTAGCTATTGGTCTATATGTAGCTTCTTTGAGCTTCTCTGGCATTTATAGATTGTGTTGATCATTTGCTACCCCACGCACCCACACACACTCACACACAAACACACACAAAATGATTTCATCGGTGAAACTCAGAAGTTTTGATTAGTTGAAGCATTTGATTTCTTTCTTGGGGTCAGAAACTTGTCTGTACCTCTCTGTTTCCACATGGTGACCCAACATACAGTTCACATGTGGCAATGAACCTTAGAGACACTGATTACCTGGTTGATTCAGTTCTCTTGCCTCTGCTCTGAGGGCAGACTGCAGCAGCTGCAGCCCTAAGAGGGCCAGTCACAGGAAAAGGAGCAGTTTGCCCGACCTCCCCTCAAGCCCTCTTTCTGAAACTTACTCCCTTTTCCCAGAGTCTATTACTGACTCAATTCCTGGAACGGCAATTATGAGGAAGATGATTTACCAAATGATCAATTTACCTATTTGCTGATGTGTCAACATTACCAAATTGGATCCTTTGTATTAATATAATAACATCTGACTATTCAGCTGCTTTGCAGGAATCTTTTAGCACATTTAAAGTAAATGTTTCATTTTTGTTACTAATAATGTGACATAAAACATATTTTATCATTGGCAACAAAATTTCAGCATTACACAGAGTAATATTTCAGTTTATTTTAATATGAATGTGGAACTGTTTAGGCTGATGGCTACTTCTAATTTCCTTTGTATGCTTCGGAGTACACATTTTAACTTAATCTATTTTGAAACTAATTTACTTTGTTTCCAGATTTAAATGTAAACGTTTGATTTTCCTTATATTGAATAATTATGTTAAATTTAAATTTAATTTAAAATTCTGACATATTTCCAAAGCTTTTGGATATAAATATAAAATTAAATTTAAATGTTGAATTGCCAGGAATACATAATTAAGGCAGCAGATATGTTGTTTGAGGAACCGGCAAACACGACTACAAAGGGCTTAATGTTTAAAGAAGAGGAAAATGGCTTTTAGACACAACAGAAAATAGAAGTGACTAGGAAGAAAAAAAATTACCTGCAAAATGTTGACATATAACATTTGATAAGAAGCTATTGGGATCTATTGATTTAGCAGACTTTATCAGAAATAATCCATCTTTTGCAACAAAGGAAAAAATATTCCTTTTTGGTAACTCCGCTAAGCAACAAGAAATCCTTTCTTTCTTTTCTTTCTTTTTTTCTTTCTTTCTTTTTTTTTTTTGAGATAGAGCCTCAAGCTGTCACCTGGGTAGAGTGCTGTGGCATCACAGCTCACAGCAACCTCAAACTCCTGGGCTCAAGCGAGTCTCCTGCCTCTGCCTCCTAAGTAGCTGGGACTACAGGTGCCTGCCACAACACCCGGCCATTCTTTGGTTGCAGCCATCATTGTTATTTGGCAGGCCCGGGCTGGATTCGAACTTGCCAGCTCAGGTGTATGTGGCTGGTGCCCTAGCCACCTGAGCCACAGGTGCCGAGCCAAGAAACTTTCTTAAATGTTATTATTATTATTTGCCAATCTTCTTGCATCTTTAGTGTTCTGTTACCAATTTCTCATACAGTAAATCTATCTTGGTTTATTATTTCCAGGGATTTTGATTAGCCACTCCTGCTATTTCCAAGTTGATTCCTCCTTGGCTATAGTGGACCCTGAATACCATGGGGAATTGCTCTTGGGCATCCTCAAACTCTTCCCTGGTTTGGTTGTACCCTTTTCTCTTGAATCTCTTCTGGAAAGCAAATTTTCAATTAAATTAAAATGGAAATTAACTTCACAAAGCACTCAAAGTGGCATTATGGCAATAATTTAAAATATAATTTAAAATTTAATTCTATGTTCAAAACCAGCCAAAGGAAATCAGAATTGGCTAGAAGAAAATGCCCAGTTAAAAATTAGAATATGCCAAAGATGTTTTCACTACATGCAGAAAATCAAGTGGAGAAATACTCGAATATTGTATTTAATAAATATTTGTATTAACACATTACAACATGTGAATTTAGTAAATTAAGGGAATTGATTATTTGGCAAGCTGATCTGCCTAAGAACTGGCTTGCTCGGAATTAAGCTTTCAGCAAATTGACTTTTCAGGGAATGAGTTTTAAACCAATTGAACATTCATTGAAATAATTTTCACCAAATTGACAGATTCTAGCCATTTTTATCCTCTCCCCTTGAGTTCTCTAGAATCCACTCTCCTCCTAGAAATGCCTGTGAATCTCTAGCCCGTTTGTTAATGTTAAGTCTTCAGGAAGAAAAGGAACAAAAAAAATCTGCCATTTTTGGGGACCTTTGTCATGCCAGAGACTAAGGGTTTTAAAATGATCCCAGTGGCATGGATTTGGCATTTTTGTCCTCTCCCTCACCCTCCCTTGAAAAACACTGGACAATCGAACAAAATCCCATCTATGCAAGTAGAAGGCAATGTTAAGACTCCTAGTTTAGTTCTGGAGTTGACAAGATCTTAAGATTATGTAACCCAGGGTTACTCAACCTTAGTATTGTTGACATTTTGGGCCAGATAACAGCCCCCTTGCCCTACTCACCGGATACCAGCATCACTTTCCAATTCATGACAATCAAACATGTGTCCAGATGTTGCCATATGTCCTTGGGAGGTGAGGATGGGAGACAATCTAGAACCTAACTTTACATTATCTACCATAAGCCTTCTTGAATGATGCAGAGACCTGAGAATTCATCTCCTTTCTTTGGTTTTCCTAGGAGGCAGTCACATTAGTGTCACAAGAAGAGTATGTTTTGGGGGGCATGCTGTCCCAGGGTCAGATTCTGTCTCTGACCTGTCTTATTTGGTATGACCTAGGGAAACCTCAGAACTCATTTCAGCCTTTTTCCTGGTATGTGCTAATCCCTATTTCATAGGCTTATTGAGAGACTAAATAGCTATGTGTCTAAAATGTCTGCCCCCCCCCCTTTTGGTACTTAGCATTTATTATATTAATTCCAAATCCTCCATCTTTAATTTCCCCTCCTTGTTTGTACACTCCAATGTTATGCAGACTGTTTCATCTTTAGAACTCAGAACAGCTCTGAATTCAGCTCTTGAAGGCTGCTATATCATTCTCATCCCTTCTGAGCAGACTAAGCTCATACTTGATTCCTTCTCAGAAAGTTTAGATATGACCACGTGGGCCTTTCAATTTACAGGGAAATTGATTAAGTTACTGTGGAGCAGGCTGAAATGAGGCTTTAAGCTGGCACTCCATGGGGAAAGAGGATTCCTCAAAAGCTTTGCCAGAAAGAGTTGCTCTTCCAGAGAAAGTTGCATCACTGCAGAAAGGCTGCATGCAAAGGAGAAACCAGACCCCAAGAACACACTTTTCTGCAATGACACTCTGGAGTTGGGCACCTCTTGAGGGCCAGGCTAGGTGTCTGAGGTCATACTGCCCTTGGCATCTCTTTTCCCACCTGTTGCTCATTTAAAATTAACTCCTGACACTTTCCAGGAGTATAAATGAAGTATGGGCCCTGCAGCCTAGAGATCTGAGAAGCCACCTGACCACTCAGAGCAGCCAGCATCTATTGAGCAGTTTTAAAAAGAGCACTTTTAAAGTCTTTGGAAGGCAGCTATGTTAACCACTATACCACCAATGCCCACTACTTTTTAAATCTTTAATGCATTTTGAGTTGATTTTTGTATATGGTAAGAGTTAGGGGTCTAATTTCATTCTTCTGCATGTGAATATCCAGTTTTTTTAGCACCATATAATGACTATTCTTTCCCCAGTATTTGTTGAAAATCAGTTAGCTGTAAATACATGAATTTATTTCTGGGGTTTCTGTTCTGTTCCATTGATCTATGTGTCTGTTTTTATGTTCTACTATGCTGTTTTGGTTACTGTAACTTTATATAATGGTAGACTTTGAAGTAGTGTGATGCCTCCAAGTATGTTCTCTTTGCTCAAGGTTTCTTTAACTATTCAGGGTCTTATGTGGTTCCGATGAATTTTAGGATTGTCTTATTTCTGTGAAGAATATCATTGGTATTTTGGTAGGGATTTCATTGGATCTGTAGTGTACTTTCAGTAGTATGGACATTTTAATAATATTAATTCTTTGGATTCATGAATATGGTCTATCTTTCCATTTATTTGTGTCCTTTTTAATTTCTTTCATCAATGTTTTATACTTTTAAAAAAATTATCATTGGGGATTCATTGAGGGTACAAGAAACCAGGTTTCACTGATTGCATTTGTTAGGTAAAGTCCCTCTTATAATCGTGTCTTGCCCCCAAAAGGTGTGGCACACACCAAGACCCCACTCCCCTCCCTCCTTCTCTCTTTCTGCTAATCCCTTCCCCACTCCTCCTTCCTCCCTCCTCCCTTCACAATAGCTGTCCCGTCCCACGGGATGCGGTTATTCGTGGGGGCGAGGGGGACCGAGCCTGAAAAACAATGGGCGAGAAAGAGAGAACGAGACCAAGTAGATTCCTTGTCAAGGTCTGTTTAATGGCGGTGAAAAGCCAGTTTTTAAAGCTTACAGGTGAACAGGGGGCGGAGGGAGTGGGGGGAGGAGTAAAGAGGAAAGGTGTCCTTCGCTGATTGGCGGATTTCAGGTTCAGGCTGTCAGCTGGTTGCCCGGGCGTGGGAATGGTCGCCATCTTGAATTTAAACAAAGGAATCCCTACCATGTGGTCAGTCGCCGAGTAAGAAGTTGCCATGGTTACATAGGATATACGCAAGCAGGGCGGGGCACGTAATTTTTGAACATTTTGTACGTGCGCTTTGGGGGAGGGGACAGCTCGGCGGGAGCCGAGGATCTTTTTTGGCTTCCCACAAAACCCCAGTACAGATGCAATGAAACTCTTTTTTTGAAGTATTGTAATAAGGTTAATTGATATATTGAAGTAAATAATAGTGATAATTGGGGTCTACCCATGAGACTTTAAAATAATACCTACATGACTGGTGTGTGGACACAGGAAGAAAATATACCAGAAAAATCCAGCAATATCTGAGCATAAATTAAATATGTCTGTCAACAAGCATAATGTTCATTAAATATTTCTAACACATCACATTCAAGTGATGGAGTCCTTGAAGAAATTTTTCTTTTTTAACTTTATACTTGTGCCGTATAATAGGACTACCAAATGGAGACATTTCATTACTGCCAAATAATCTTTAAAAAAGAATAGAAAATGAGGTGGCACCTGTGGCTCAAAAGGGTAGAGCGCCAGTCCCAAATACTGGAGGTGGCAGGTTCAAACCCAGCCCTGGCCAAAAACTGCAAAAAAAGAGAATAGAAAACAGTGGACTCTGAGCCAGCAGTGGGAACAGGTTCAGGGCAGGGGAGGGGCAGGGTTGGGGGACAATGGCTGCTGGAAGTCTTTGTGTAGGGTCGCAGCAGTGCATAGCTCCCAGAGTGAGTTGTCAAGGATTAGCTACCATTATGGGTGAGATTCTCCAATGTAATACTGTGCCTAATCAATAGCTGCTGTAAACTGAATACCAACAACAGAGGGATAATGAAGCACATTCAGAGAAATTGAAAAGTACTATTTTATAAGTCATGGTATACTAAATATATACGTCACATAGGAATTTGAATTGATAAACCAAAATATTAGATAAGAGATGAAAAATGTGCCTCAGTTTTAGAGTACAGTATGATATTAGAATCCCATGCCATGTAAAGATGTGAGATCTGTCCAGGTAATTTTCACTTCCATAGAAGTATCAATTCACTATTTTCTCCCAAACAAATGTTCAATTTTTAACTTCCTTCAGTGATTCACACCCCATCTTTCTACATTGATAATCCTGTAAAAGATTTGACCAGCTCACTTTGGGAGCCCTGGCTTATTGTCACTGAAGTTCTGAAAAATACATGCCCTGCTCTGAGCCTAAGGGACAGTGAGAGCCATGTCATACCACTATTGCTTGGAAAAATACTGGGCAGCTCTTATATTAGTTCAAACAACAGTGAATGTTGACTTAATGAAAGCAGTTGATGTCGTTAGCAATACTGCTAGGACATTCACATGAGCTGAAGGACAATAAAGAACAAAAAAGGAGAATTTGATGTTGAGATCAAAAGTTATGAGAGCCAGAAATGAAGAATGAGAGAGCCAAAATAAAAGAATGTTATCTAGTGCTACAGAAAAGGTTAATAAACAAACAATAGCATAGACACATTGCATGAAATAGCAACCAGTTTAGAACTCATAAATGGTGCTCTCTAGGCAGCTGGGTAAAGCCATTCCTATGTGATAGCCCTGTCCTTGTGTGTCATTATTGTGCTAATTTTTATGTTGCAGCTGAGAAAGAAAACAGCTATTTTCTTTACTTTGTCTTGGATCATGGCCAAATACAAGGACATATCATGCCTCAGTCAATAACAAGTGCTGAAAGGGACAAAGTGACAAGGAATCTTTAGAAATTGTGCCTTGGGGTGGTGCCTGTGCCTCAGTGGGTAGGGCACCACCCACATACACCCAGGCTGGCAGGTTCAAACCTGGCCTGGGCCTACTAAACAACAATGACAACTGCAATTAAAAAAAATAGCAGGGCATTGTGGCAGGCGCCTGTAGTCCTAGCTACTTGGGAGGCTGAGGCAAGAGAATCGCTTAAGCACAAGAGTCTGAGGTTGCTGTGAGCTGTGATGCCCCAGCAATCTACTGAGGGCAACATGAGACTCTGTCTCAAAAAAATAAAAAAAAAGAAAGAAAGAAATTGTGCCTTGCAAGCTAAGGCTTCTTGTTAATTTTCTTTGTCACAGACTACATAAACTGTCACTTAGGAGATCATAGATCCACACAATTTGAGGCCATCCCTCAAATTCCCAAGAGGAAATTTATCTAAATCACAGCAAGTGAGGAAACAAAAAACATAAGACATGCTGATGGATTGCGGTAGCCTGCCCTAAAGCTGTGAGAATTGATGCTTGCTGGCTGTTTTGAACCATACCTTTTAGAAAATCAAGAAAAACTTTCTGTGCTCCTAGTGAAAAAATGATGTGCAGTAAAACATTATCACTGCCAGGCTGTGTCTGTCTACACAGCTTGCCTGTGAAGGTACCTTTTTTTGTTTACACTCCTCCTAAGACAGAGCAGAGTTTCTGCATTGTACAAAGCTCTGAAACTATGTGGTAAAGCCTAAAAATAGAATGGCTGGGAAATCACAGAAGGAAATACCTGCTTACTTAAATGGTCCTAAATCAGAAAATAAATGTTGAAAAATCATTTCTCCTGAGGCCTGTCTCAGCCTTCTGAATCTCATGGTCCTATGAAAAGAATGAATATAGATGCTTGTAAAGAAGTCTGCCCAATCATTGTCCAACATAAATTTTTTTAAACATTTCCTATTTATTTATTTTTTTGGCAGTTTTTGTCTGGGGCTGGGTTTGAACCTGTCACCTCTGGCATATGGGGCCAGTGCTCTACTCCTTTGAGCCACAGGCACCACCCCCCAACAATAAATTTAAAACAGAACTGAAAAGTCATTCATGTAAAAATATAGCCTTAAAAACAAATACACGTATTGGAAAACTGGAAAGACTGAAGATAAACTAAGCACACAATTCAGAAAGGCAGGCCAAGCAACCCCGAAGGAAACTGGAGTAAGGAATCAATACATGTAAAAGCAGAAGTTAATGAGAAAGAAAACAAGCAAAACATGTAGACTCATCAACATAATCAAAATCCGGTTATTGAAAATCTCACTAAAATAGTCAGATCAAGAGGAAAGAGAAGGCACATGTGAACACCAAAAAGAACAACAAAGGCGCAAAACTGCAGGCTCAGACTTGCTTAACCTTGAAAGACTGTGTACATTTCTTTTTTTTTTTTTTTGAGACAGAGCCTCAAGCTATCCCCCTGGGTAGAGTGCCATGGCATCACAGCTCATAGCAACCTCCAACTCCTGGGCTCAAGCGAGTCTCCTGCCTCAGCCTCCCAAGTAGCTGGGACCAC